>JAVSBS010006095.1:0-27676 GCA_033124195.1 Coracias cyanogaster
CAGGCCTAAATGCTTTCTATAAAGCTAACCACAGTTTACAAAATCCTAGAAATATACCGTATAATGAATTACATGCACATGAAAAACTCAGCTCTTCAATTACATTTACATCTAGAACTCAGAGCTAAGTGTTAAACAAAATTTTTGTCTCATGCAACCTCATACCTGCCAAACACTGCAAATAATCCAGAGAGAAAAAAAAAAGTAAAAGGGCACTAAATGAAACAGTAGACAAAGGGGAAAATGTACTGAGACTAAAACATTGCATAGGATAGAAAATAAAAGTAAGCTACTGCACTATAAGAAAGAATTAAGCTATAAAAAGATACAGAGACACAAGAAATTCCTGGGGAAAGACATAAGCAGAATGCTAAGCACAGCATATAAAATTAAGCAGTGTAAGAAGATTTAAATAAGTTCAATTTTGATGACAATATCTCAAGAGAAAATGCAAGGGTTTCTGAGTTAGAACATACAAGAAAATTTCTCAACTATGCACCAAACCATATGTTTCTGAATACAGAAAAATTCAAGTAATACTTTACAATTAAGCAAGCTCCTAGATCAGACTGTTGTTACCTACATGAATGCACACATTGTGAGAAAATTTCTGTTTAGAGATCTTGGATCTGTCTTTGTTGGACAGATCTATTTTTATTAAAGATATTGTAGAACATCCACCATTTCAGTCTTCTCTCTGAATAATACTACTCCATAATTTGCTTTCTGTTATTATTATTTTTCTTATTTTATCATCCAGTTTTCCCAGAAATATTAATATATGAATGTTGTTTAAACATGACAACATTCAAAAAGCAAAAAAATTCATACAAAAATACCTCAGTATACATTTAGTTGCTTTTCTTACAGCAAGTCTTATCAACAGCTGTAAAAGGTTTCAATAGATTCATATTTTATCAATGTCATAATAATCTATTGGAGAGTGAAAACCAGCTGTTTGAATGTGTATGTCATCAGGCTATGTAAAGAAATAATGTACATTCACAAGAAATAATGTAAGTTTACAGACATATCAAATTGCTTCTACAGCACAGAGGAAAATGGCTTTTTTTTTCCACAGTGGAAAATCCAAAGAATGATATTAATGCCTTCTTGGAGAAATCTGCCTCCTCAACCTAGCCAAGATGCTAATGTCTCTCTGAATCCGCTTTTAAAAGAGAACAGAAATATAAACCAAAAGAAAAATAATCCATAAAGACAACTTTAATCACAAACTGATGAAGGACAAAAAAACAAAGCTATACACCATTTGAAGATCTGGTAAGCAGAAGACCAGCATACTTTGCTTAGCCAGAAATAACCATGGGCCAAGCAAATAGCCTCTACCTGACAGCACAGGAACCTTAGAATTCTTTGCATCTGACTGATCAGGGAAAACATTTCTGCTAAAACTCTTTTTTTTTTAGTTTAACATTTTAGAAATAAGCATCAAATGAGATTAAACAAGGGTATAATTAAGACACTATTCAAGAACTGTAAGACATGAATTAGGACTATCCTCTAATGAACCTTGGTATTTTTTAAATTTGAAAAAGGATTAGTACACTGCATTTGATTAACTCTTAAACATCAAAGGATTGGATAAAGAACAACTGCACTCACATATAAAAATACAGACATAAGTTCTTTAGCAGGATCGTATTATCATGAGGAAACATCCAGAATACTAGATTTATTTTCTTGCAAATATAAACAACAACAAAACCCAACTGCCCATAATCTTCCAATCATATAAATTTTTTTAAAAGGGGGTGGGGGGGGGGGGTGGAAAGGGAGGTGAGGAATAATCCAGCTAACAGTACCTTCAGTAGTATGCTTCCCTTCTGTGAAGTATAAATTATTCTTTATCTAGGAGAGAATTCTAGCTTTGATTATTTTTTTTTTTTTTGCCACCAAAAATCAGTAAAATAGGAGATAGGATAAAAAATAACCGCAATTTATTTTGGAATTCTGCATTTAAGCAGCAAGACAGGAGCAAGCTACCAACTCCTAATTAAAATTTCAAAAGCTCCCCAACAGCCTCTCCAAAACAGGCTGCCAATCTGAACAACAGCTACTCACATCTTCAGAGTAATTGTGTATACCCAAAAGCTAAGGCTAGGGCACATTCCTGAATTTTTTCAAGAACAGTTTAGATCTGTGTTTAATTGTAAATACTGTTATTTTTACAGTATTTACCTTCAATTGCAGATTTTATTTTTTTTTTTTTAAATGAGGCATTTTGGACATGTTTAATTAGAAAGAAGTAAAAATAAGAGGCTACATCTACAAATCTGATATGAGCTTTATCATTGCTTTCCTAATAAATACTAAAAAAAAGACACACTATTAATGTATCTTCGTACTAACGTAACCTAGTGAAGTCATCCTATGTACAGATACAAAAGCATCTAAAAAATGTCATAAGTCAACAGTCCAGTTTTCCCTTTTACAATTTAGAAAACTGCAATCTTCTATCTACCACGAAAAGTGTCCTTAGGCTGACGGATTACTTTAAAATCATAGTTTGTCTCAACCATGCTGTAACTTACGATTTTCTCTTATTAAAATAACTTATATCCAATAAGGAACAAAATTTCACTACAAAAATAATGCAAAAATACCAAAAAGAACGGTCAAACTTGTGCTGCGTTGAACAATCATCTGTGCCTTCTGCCCTAGACTCATCATCACTGTGCTGTGATTATTTACAGAAACCACTAGCAGTGCTTTAACTCTTCATATAAATCAAACTGAAGATCATCTGCATTTGACCTTTCGGTACTCCCATGAAAATGTGGAACATCTAGCACGCAGCAAAACACGGAGGTCAAAACAGTGTTACAAAGACTGTGCAATGAAACTTTGGCCCAATCTATTATTTGAATACAATTTTCTTCACGTAAACTTTCTTCACTGAGAAAATTGCCCTTGTTTCAAAAAATCTCTTTCACAGTTACCACAAATGTATCGTAAGTATAGTTCTACTTACTTCAGATTATAAAGACAAGTTAGTGCTCTTTTCTAATAATAATTAGAATATCTATATATTTACATTTAATGAATATAAACAGCAATGCAGACATAATCTACTCTGGAGAAAGTTCTCAAATTGTTGCATTTTACCAATTTCTCTTCCATAACACAATGAGAAGTCTTTCCCATGACACACTGTAAATAGGTATCTAACCTTAAATTCTACATTCAACAGAATGGTAATTTCATAAGATATATGTGCTCTGCCTACCAGATATGCTGACAAATATCTGAACTCTAATTAAGGGCTAGAATTCCTTTGGTTTTGTTTCAAGCTAGTTTTTTTAGAGAATGAGAGATAACAAATGTAGAGTTTGTTTGTTGGTTTTTTTTTTCCAACGTTCTGGCTAAGTAAATCATATTGCTAGAAATGTATAAACCACATTGCTGTACCATACTGCATATTAAATAGAGTTTAATTTTGTTTGAGGTAGAAAACATGAAGAAAAATGAAGACTGAAGAGTATGAAAATTATAAAGCACTTAAATTTTTGTGAAAGTACTTTAAATACATATTAATTTATAAATTTTTGGTAAGAAACAAAAGCAGAATTCATGGTTACCATAGTTACACATACTCTTTGTTGTGTTTCAATGCCACATGATCTGATTCAAAGTAATACACATCAGGCTCTTCCTCATCATCCTCTGCTGTGGGGATGTTGGCACTCTCTTTGGCAGATGGTACATATCCAGCAACAAGCCTAGCCTCAGAAAGTGGCTTTCTTAGTCCATCACTCCCATGATCTCCCGCATTACAATTCCTCTCTTTTTCATTCTGTTTAATTTCTTCAGACTTTTTGGGAGATCCATTGATATTATTAATACCTACAGGTACATTCTTTTCAGTGGGACTAAGATTATTTTCCTCAAGCTGTCCATTTTCTCTACAAGGAGAGTTATTTTTAGTAGGGCTACTTCTGGCTGGGGCAGCCCTTCGTGGTGAAGTTCTCAATGTATATCTGTGTTCTTGAAGTTCCGACATAGATGTCATTTGAGCTGAAACACAGTCCAGCACTGAAGAATGTGGTTCAGGTTCACCTGAGATTGATGCACTGTCATGATGAGTATTCGGGTTGCTATTGGTGTTTTCAGCACACTGTTCCTTAGAGGCACTGCTATCTCCTACAACATCTACTTCCTCCTCTGAATCCCTTAACAAAGATGACTGGATTTCAGAAAAGGACCCTGCAGCTGGCTCATATGCCTGATTAGCATGCTCCTCAGGCAAGCAGTCATTTATTATTTTGTGGTCCTCTAACTTAACCTGTTCTTGAGAGTTTGTGCAAGGCACATAATGGTCTACAACACTGTCCTCCTTGCTACTATTAAGTAGCAATGAAGAATGGGCAA
This sequence comes from Coracias cyanogaster, assembly GCA_033124195.1. Lineage (NCBI taxonomy): Eukaryota > Metazoa > Chordata > Aves > Coraciiformes > Coraciidae > Coracias > Coracias cyanogaster. The sequence goes on from JAVSBS010006095.1 coordinate 4,390, forward strand.
AGGAGTTTCCATTTTCTGCTACTGTTTTGTCCTTGGGCGTACAGGAACCAGCACTGTTTTGCTTAGTGTTCCCATCAAGCTGACAGTCATCACAGTTAAGAGAATTTAAGTCCCTCTCACCAACTCCATTGACAGTCTGATAGCCTGCGATATCGTCAACTATTGCAGAATTATTAAATCCTTCTGCACAGACATTCACCTTTTTAACTTCCCTTTTGTCACAATCATCCAGTATAAGACATCGACAAGCTCGCTTAGTCCCTGTGGAGACAGCATCATTGTCCGACACTAAGCCTTTATGCTCCAATGATTCCTTCTCTGTTTTAGTAGGCAAGTCGTCTTCTGAACTGTTGGGTGCCTCTGAACGTAGACAGCGCTTAATTCTTTTCAGAACTGGTGAAACAGGTTCTACTTGTTTTTTTTCACAATTTTCCACAGTTTGTTTATCAACATTATCTTTTTCCGAAGTAGACAGCCCTCTCTTTCTAGGGCTCACCCATGATTCCCGAGCACTCTGTTGTTTCAAATCAGTAGTTCTTCCACCGTTACTTCCCTTCTGAGTTTGCACAGACTCTGGCCTCTTCTTTGGTGACCTTGATCGTATTTGAGGATGGGGTGAAACTTCCTCTGGATGAGCAATACTACGGTTTCTTAATGTTCTACCACAGAAGTTTTCATCCAAACCATTTAAACCCACTGTAGATCTTGTAACACGGGTAGATCGAGAAGCAGCCATACTATGGCAAGTCCCTAAAGTATGTTCATCATGATCCACTCATTGGGAAACCTTAAAAAAATATAAACAAAACAGTCAGAAAAAAAAAAAAAATTTAAAACCACCAACAGAAATAGCAAACCTGAAGAATATATTGTCACAAATGTACCTAATGTAAAACTGAATATGACTCTGCAATGTATTAATATCACTTCTTTCTGTGGTATTTCTTTAGGGCATTAAAAGAATTTTCCATCTAAGCTACAAAGCAGCTGACGTGGTACTTGCGGTTGTTCTGGCTTTAGTACTTTGTGTATGAATGTTGCTCATATGTATGCCTTATGTAAGGCTGGAATGTTCCAGTTAGGATCCAGTTACTGAAATACACTATTTTAATGTATCATACACACAATATAATGTATCGATATTATTATTTAAGTTTCTCTGCTCAAACAAGAAGTATCAATCAAATTCTTAATATTCTACAGTTTCCAGTTACATGGTTTCACATACTAAGAAGGAAACCATTAAAATCGTATTTGCTTGCTCACTTGTTGCTTAAAACAAAACCAAGTCACTCACAAATAACACATCAGAATTGCAATTCTAATTTAACAGGGCATTAAATAAAATAAATCACACCAGTGAAAAATAATTACAGTCATTAATAATGAAAAAGAAATAAAACAAAACACCTGAATCAGAACCATAAAATCATTCAAGTTGGAAAAGACTTTGGGAGGCAATCTAGTCCCACCTCCTGCTTGAATGAACATCAAGACTAAATTCAGATTTAGTTACAGAAGACATTGTCCAGCTGGGTTGTGAAAGTCTCCAAGCTTAGATATGCCACAACTTCTCCAGGTAACCTCTTCCAGTGTTTAAATTCCTTACAGTGAAGACATTTTTTCTTATACCCAGGTGGGGCCTCCCCTATTTTTGCATTATTTATGTCAACAAAAAGCCTGGCTCTACTTTCTCAGTAATCTCCTCTGGAATACTAGAAGGCTCTCAAGCCTTCCCGATTTTTAAACTTTCCATACAGTTGGTGAGATGAATCATCAGCTATATCAAATTTAAGTAAATTCAGACTCAATGTTTAAAACATTCCATTTGAGAGTGTCTGTATTTGAGATTTTCAGGATGCAACGTAGGAGTACTCAACTTGCCCAATCTCAAAATAACATTTTTAATAGAAATCAGTTCAGTCTTACCCTTCTATTCATTTCATCTTTAAAAATTCAATGTGTCAAACTGCACATCACCACAAACCTGTCATAATATCCATGATAATGAACAGATTCGCATTTGTACATAATAGCATAGCCTTCCTTTTCCATCTACTCAAGTTCCACATTATACAAAGCTGTTCAACTGACATATGATGCAAAGACTTAAAATTTTAAATACGGAAGCAAACCTTTTACATGTTATTTAGAAAGGCTGAAAATGACAAATGGAGTAAAAGAGTTTCAGTGTTTTTCATCTTCAGTTCCAGAGCAGAAAAGATAAAACAGGACAAGATCATTACACCTCTTAAAAAATACAATTCTGTTTGACAATTTACAGTAATTACTATGCTGTCTGTTTAGGTATTCATAATGCAAGTAGTATTTCTTAATTAATGTATCCTCAAAGTATTGCTTCATCTAGTTCTCGATACAACTATATAAGACAGCACAGAATTTTGTGTAACTGTGGTATAGCTCTAGATAAAGCTGTCTAAGATAGCACATCAATTTGTGTAACAAAAAAGAAATGACAACTTGGAAGTTTCAAGTGTTATCAAAACTGTGTTGTATTTATGCTACTACAACCCTCCTACTTGTTAGCTATTCCCGTTGCCTAGAAAGGTGCACTCTTTGTATTCCTGGAGATACAGGTAAGAAGTGCTACCATACTAACTTCCATTCTGTCCATGTAAAAGTAACAATGCAGGACAAAGCACAAGATGTCCAATGAACTCTGTCTTAAGATAAAATATAAGTAATATGACAAACAGCAAATGGGCAAAACGTCAGTAGTTGAGTTGAAAAGAGACAAAACCTACGTAACCATGTGTTGTCTATAATGGTTGTTTATATTCATTCTCTACATGGATAAGCTTGCCTGTATATCCTCCTCTTTTACACACAAGCTCAATACCTTCTGAAGAAAGGTCTCATTTGGAGTTGGGCCCAACACAAAAAACAGGGTAATTCAGATACTCCATTTCACCTAGGTTGTTCCAGATAAGGCTAGCACACATTAAGGATGAGAAACTGACATTTCCAATGAATACCAGTCAAATAAATTAAACCAAATTCCAATGTACACTTTGGTGATTACTGCTGAACTCAATGAACATTTGAAATAATATGTAAGACAGAAATGTTTACTGATTTGCTGGTATGTTACTTTCTAAAGAAATACATCTTGCATAACAAGTTTAAAAGTTATTATTTACCTAGTACAAAATGTAAAAAACTTACCATTGCAAAACTAGAAGAAACAAACTTCTGGCATCTCATACAGCTGACTCTTACTGCAACACTCGAATAATATCAGTCACCATTGCTGATATCCATGATGTAATCCAAATACCTTTTTACTAGTTTATGCCATCACATTAACAGTATTTTGAAAACTGTTGAGAAAAAGATAAAGGCATCAATAAAACACTTAAATTATTTCATTAAAAAATTAACAAAGATGCAACAGGATAGATAAAGATTAACAGTTTTTTTGAAGAAGCAATTATCAATTTTACAAGTGTCCTACATAAAAAACAGTCTGCTATAAAGTAATTAATGTGAAATGTTAATTTAGGTTTTAAATGTAAAGTATCCTTCTTGGTTAAGTGATTCTCTGCATTGCACTAAAGATGTGCAAGCAAATGAATTCACAACAGTCTCATGTGTTCGGGTGTTCAAACCTCGGATGATATAATGAAAAATATTACTGTACCTAATGAATTATGAAATGCATTGTCAAATATATCTTATAATTAGATACACAGTAAAACCAATTATTTCTGCTATTTAATTGTGATCAGCTGAGCAGAATTCAACACTTACATTGGCTCCAAATCCCTGAATAACCTTCATCTACACAACAGGAATGAAAGGCATTCCTGAGTTCACATTAGATCTAATCTTCACCCAAGGAAAACAACACATACTACCTTGTTTATAGTGGAAGTGAGCCAGTTTTAACACTGAAAACCAGAAACAAATCTATGGATCCAAAAGCCGAACAATGCTTTCAGCTGCCTCCAGAGTTTGGGCATCAGTGCCAATGCCCAACAGCTATTACTTAAAAAAAACATACCAGGAAACACTTTTCATTTAGGATCATCTAATGCTAAAGAGGCACCATAAACCAATAAAGAATAGTGCTTACTGAACCTTTCTTCATATTCTGTTGACTTTATAAAAGTGAACTTATTTTCATATTGACAATTCAGAAACTTCATAATTTAAAACACAAGCTGACAGGTTTCTCTATGTGTTTCTTTCTCCACAGTTATTATATTTAGATTATATATGCCCAAAGCCTTTGGAAATTGTCTTTTTTACTTTCAGCCTACTTATGATTTCAAACTGGTAAGAACAGAAAATGAATTCTCCATTAAGTTGTCAATTCAAAATATAAACTGAGCCAAATAAGAGGAGAAGAGATTTATTAAGTCTAGTTACAGTAAAATACAGTAATGAAAGATACTTCTACAATGATGTCACATGAAGTAGTATTAATTCTATTATATGGATAACTAAATCAAATTAGATATCAATTATTCATCAGAATTTCTTAATTAAACAGCAGAGAACTGCCATAATAAAAGGCAGCAAGGAACAACACTTGAAAATGCAAGAGGTAAATGACAAAGGAATGAGCAAAAGGAGGAGTTGCTACTTAGCCATACCAGGATTGGAACCAGAAACAGTGAGAGATGAACTCCATAAAGAGCTCCAACTACAAATTACTTCAGCCTGTGTCCCTCTGCCTCCATCCACTATCAAGTTTCCTCTGTTTCTAATATTCTGGTATGCTCTCAGTTACTTAATCCTATATTGGTGCCTTTCCTATAGATCCTTTTAACTGACAGGAAAGACACATGGGTAGACACCAAAAGTAAAGAGAGATTTGACAGATTTTTGCAAAACTCAAACAACGTACCCCAGTAAAAATCTCATAGCTCAGTAACTTTAAAGTACAAAATACAGAAAAATATCTGAAACAAAATATAACAGAGTCAATCAGAAGGATGCCTGATCTCAAAACTTGTCATTACTCTACAAGTGCATAAGTAAAGGCCATTTGCCCCAGTTGTTTCCGGAACAGCTGAAATAGTAACATCAGCCTTTCCTCAGATGTGTACACTTTCTCTCCTCTAATTTTCTTTCCCCGGAACAACCTTACTTTACACACCACAGGGAAGACACAATCCCTGCTGTGCTCCATTGCCTTTGGGGAGAGAAAGAGCATTTTAAAACAGCAAAAAGAACATGTAAACGTCACAGGAGGAGAAACCAAGGAGAGGAGAAGAGGTTTCCTTGGAAAAACTGTCTTGAAATGAAACTACATTTGACATCTTAACATTTCACAACCGATTAGAAGGACTTTCTTCCCCTAGAACAACCACATCTTCTAAGGCAGAGAAACTCAATGGAAGAGTAATATAATGTTTTGGACATCGCTCATTTTAGAAGATATTAATGAGTTGGAATAAGGAGTGGAAGAGAAACTAAATATGCTTTTAAGTCAAAGCCATTCTTCAGGGAAGCACATCACATTTAAGAAAAAGAATATGACAATAAAGACTAAGGTCTAACGAGAAAGAATCAGCTAAGAAACAAGATGGTCTGCTTTGCAAAGTCCATTAAAAATGAAGTTAGAGGTGAAAGTAGAATGTAATGCAGACAGAGACAAAGCTTTGAAGTAAGAAAACTCTGAATTTGTCTCTTGTGGGGAAGGACCTACCTAAGAAGCCCACGAGCGAGTCTTGATGCTGAAACCTTATAGGGAACAGTCATACATTAATCAGTATGGAACATCTTCAGAGTCAGACGGGAGTTTGATTGCCTACAGAAGTTGTCCATACGTCTTACGTACAGTCAAGAATTTTAATGACAGCACAGGATAGAGGTTTAGGATATGCACTTCAGCATTTGACAGCCTTTGAAGTGTTACACTGCTTCAGGCAGACTCCACTGATACACACCACAGTCACCTAAGTACGCTACCATTTTTAATTACCTTAACCGGAAGCCTATTTCAAAAAGCTAGTGAATGTTGAACTGCATGTGATCTAGCAACAGAGGAAACACATTTACACAGAGATGGAAACCAACAGCTAAACATAGTGGAAGGAGGAAACTTCCTTCCTAAATAAGCAGAATAACCAATTTCTTCACTGGGTTCAGCCAGTACTGGCTATCTGGGAATGAAGTACAAGTCAATTATTTAAAGGAATCCCAAGAATTAAGAAACATGTACATACTTAAAAGTACATTCAATGTGGCTCTAAGCTAGAAAAGCAAGAGCAAAGAGAAGAGGTCAATATATGAACATTCTGGGTGCATGAAAGCAGCAGAAGCCTCTACTATAATTGTGTGGTGGTCCTTTTAAAATACGTAGTACTTATGGTGAGTTTATTAACACTATACACAACATTAAACACAGAAAACGTGTATTTGGGGAGGGAAGGGAGAACAGACTCTTTCAACAAGAAAAAGTCTCCACTTGTTATTTCATGTCACTGTTCTATGTAAATGGACAGTAGCTACAGAACTCCACAACAACTCAAGCCTAGAAAACAGAATAGTTTGTTCATCTCAAGTATAATGAATCATCATCTTATTGACAATAAAGAATCTGTTCTCTTCCTGTTCTTCTGAGTCTCCTATAACAATCAGTTTCCATTCATGCTTAATGATCACACTTCATGGTGATGAAAAGTAAAACTTTTGCCAGTATTTAGATATTGCAACTCTGGATACCTGATAGCAGTAGGACTCTCTGGTCCCACACTGCAGTAAATCCCAAAATTATTTCAGAAACAGCATCTGTTATTAGTGTAGTTACCATTTATAAGAGCAAATGTGACATATAATTGCCCTCTCCTGTTTCATTTCATCCTGCTCTAGGTCTCTGGGATCTTGCCAGCCTCTGGCTGAAAGAAATATTGTAGAATGTTTTATTTTAGTCATAAGACTCTTTGATCATACTTATTTCTATCATCAGAATTTGGGAGTCCTTAACATATGTTACTTCTTTAAAACACTGTATTTTATTATTTTAAAAATCTGTGTCAGATTTTATATTATCTTTTTCAAATGGTAACACTGTAGAATAAACATCATTTCAGAACACATCTAATACCAAAAAGCAAAACATTTTATAGGAAAGAAAATAAAACAAATCTGTATCAATGGCAATAATAAGGTGTGATATGATTGTACATAATTTAGCTCGTTTGAGACAATATACACTCAATTCTACTATACCTCATCCCAAACTATCACTTTGATTTTGAAATCCTGCTTCCATTGACCTAATGATTTTCTAGGCTGCTATTATAATGCACGTAATAGAACTCTATCAAAATAACTGAGACTTTTACTTTATAGCAAAGTCTGCTGTATTTCAGAACCTATAATAGTTGTCTATTCCTTTCACAACTTCTCAGAAACTACTCTGAGCCACTGCCCACTATTTACATTTTAGGAAACAGCACTTCACTAGGAACTTGCTACTAGCCTATCAGTGCAGATACAAAACCAATAGCCAAAACTGGCTTTTCTCAAGCCTCTTTCTACATCCCACTTCTCCCAAGACTCAGTCAGAGAGATGACAAAACCAGAGTCTGACCTGACCCTGTATCTATAACTTAGTCTTCTACATTAAAGTGGTTTAACAATGAAAAAGCTATTTATCATGAATCTTCTGTTTGTTATTACTTTCTATTATGACCATGTCATAAATGTTTAACCAATTACTGTATCCACACCGTAAACATGCATGCACACAATCTTTACTGATTAGCAAGACCTCATATATGCTTCAAGCAATGGTCCTTTGGCTGGGGGGTGGGTGCACAAAATTACATCTTCTAGTTTTGCATTTTCCACAGAGAATTATGCCAAAGGTATCTTGAATAAGCTTTTGTGTTCTGATTGCCTAGAGACATCCTGATCATTACACCATTATCTTTCTTCTTTTCCTATCAGCTATACACTCCAGCCCACATTATTTCACTGGCACAGACATAAAAAGTTAGACTTTATACATTTTAAGCATACATAGTACTGCTTAAGTATGTGTCTCAAATGAGATGAATATTCAATAAAATTGGTGTATCTCTGTGGTATAAAATAGTGATTCTTAAATTCTCTGCAGAGCAGTAGTATGTTATTTAAAACAGCACATTTTTTAAAATGAAGAGTTCATTGTATAAAATGAAGACTGAATAAACTATTTATGTAAGCAGGATCTAATCCCCTACAGAAGTATTTGCCCAAGACAAATAAATTAGCATCTCTGAATGGAAGAGAACCTGCATAGAAATCAGATTATCAGGACTTTGGTTTATCTCCACATATACAGCATATCACTTCCTAGCAAAGTGGTATTACTAAATTAGGAATGAATTCCATTTAACAAATTATATTCGCCAGTCTATCACATCTAGAGTATGCCAGCATCTCTTCCCACACATACTGAGCTTAGCATAAATGCATTAGCAAGAAATTAAGTTTTCTGGAGAAGGCACTGTGTTTTTCTGATTTTACATCAAAAAAGCAATACTTTCAAGTGATAGAAATAACCTCCATCAAAAGACATTACAAATACCTTATTTGAAATAATATAGAACAATAAGCATCTTAAAGCTATAATGAAAGTTTAATGCAGTAAAAGTAAAAAAATTTAAATGTTACTGGACGATGTGGTCTGGGATTACTCTGAGATTTCAGATGGCAGTAAGATTATATTACATATGGTCAAAATACAGTTTGTCAGCATGAGACTGCTTATATTTATGTTTTATATAAGGACAGTAAGATGAACTGAAGAAAATAAAGAAAAAAGAAAAATGTAGAATAGTAGGAAAAAGTTATGAACAGGTTTTAAAAGCCAGCAAATGAGAAAGGGACAAGCTTTACCAAAAACTGAAACTGGCAAAAAAACTGAACGGATAGTCCAATATGCTCACTTTCTTCCTTAAAACAGATGGGTTCACCAAGGCAGACAAACCTACTCTTACATAAGAGGGATTTAAAAAAAAAAAAATCTTTAGAAAGAATCTTCTTATGGAAAAAATTGCTTCTAGTTCTTTCTGGGGGCAGGAGAAAGTAATGGACAAGTACACTGAATCTAGTACTTAAATATTGGGATGTGTGAAAACAAAAACTGAACCTTCTCCTCTCCAACACTGTCTTACATTGACTCTACTAAAAACCACAAAATGAAGAAAAAGGTCAACTCAGCAAGTTATACTACAATGACTAGTAGTGCACATCTGGTTCTTCTCTCTTCCTTCCGGACAGCAGTGGGTTATCAAAACTGCTGACTACACCAGTATTTCTCCCTCTTATGGGCTACCTGCATGAGGAGATTTATTGAGAGGATAGACACGATAGAGGTATAATGCCTTTTCCAGTCAAACATTCCAAGATAAGGTTGCAAAGCTACTTCATATAAAACTAAATATGAATTACACAACTCTAACTGTACAGCAAAACTCTAGAAAAGTAACCACTCTATATCAAACTTCCTTTCCTTGCAGACAAACCCTAACCTGCTTTCAGTTTCTTCTATCTTGGCCAGATTAGACTTTGCACTGAAAACCTACACTGAAGCCTCTGCCTCAGCCCGATATTCCCATCCTGCTGCTTCTTCCCTCAATTCTCAGTCAAAATAATGAGTCATTTCTATGCACAAATATGGGGTTTCTTTTTAAACCCTCTTACCGCTTAAGACATATCTGATTTTTCCTTAGTAAGTTTTTCTACCTCCATGTTTTGGAGTAAGAAAATAGAATTTGGGATAGAGAAGCATTTGCCAGAGAAGAAAAATCCTGGTGGAGCTGAGATGAAAGCAGGCTAAGGGGAATGCTAAACGTGGATGAACAGGTAAGGAGAGCAGCTACATTTGCAAAATAAGTGGATGCTGCCTGGAGAAAGACAGACTGGACATCCTGAAGGATGCTAGAAGACAGAAAGAGCACAAGACTGAAAGAAGAAAAGTGGAACTGGGAATAACTGGAAGAAGCAGATAGAATCTGGGATCTTACCCAATGACAACTCATCTATATACATCACTGCAACACCCATTATCTGTCACAAATACTTATGACAACTTTGTCAACACAAATATTTGTGGAATTGTACTATGAAGTGAATCTTCATCTTACTAGTAAAATGCAAAAAGGGATCAATTACTGGGACATCATTTAATAAAAATTGCATTTAGCATTAATAAAGACAGTAGCCCTAACCAAACACCCTTACTGAACGAATCAGTCAGTAAAGTAACTGTTGTCTGATACAATTAACTCACCAAGAAAACTAAAAACAGATCACACAACTTCCATGCCCTACTTCAAAAAAATCACACTTAACCTCATTTCATCACTCTATATTCTTCTCACCCCACCTACCCACTCCTCTGTATCACCCTTGGTGAAAGTCCCACTCTAAATTATAACATGCTTTTTTCACATGAAACCATTTAGCTGTTAAATAGCTTTGCTGTTATGCAAAGAACATCTCCTGTGCAAGATTACCAAAATATGTAACATCAAGATACATAAAATTACACAGGTTCTTGAAAAGCTCATTATAAAATCAATTACACTAACTTGATTACAGTAACCATTTATCAAAACGTTATTCTAGCAGAATAGACTCCAATAGTATTTAATCTCTTAACCACAGCTAGAACATGGTTTTATACCAAATAGGAAAAATATGACTAATTTCCTAATGAAGTTATTATTGCAATATGCAGGAAATGTCAGGTGTAAAAAGACTTTTTTTTTTTTCCTACAGGTAGGCTGCAGTTGTCAGGGGTCATCGTACTTAATAACGCTGCTCACAGCTTATTGATGAAAAGGAAGTTGATGAAGAAAAACAGTGCTCCTTTCCTTTCTTAAAAGCTCTAAGATAAACGAACCTGTTCATTTTTGTAGAATATTAGACTGGAAATATCTACTCTGTCTGGTTTAGCTTTTGGAACAGTGACTACAAATATGCCACCCTACGAAGCACACTATAATGTGCATATGGTACGAAATGCTGTATAGAATACATTTTCATCCGAGACAATTCTCCATCGAGGGCATGCACTTGAAATACACCAATTAATATACGTTTAAATATGTAAAATGACAGCAGCTGCTACATAAGCCTCGGCAGGCTGTCACAATGACAAACACTGACATACAAGATAGAGCAAGAGCAGTAAGACACACATACACACAACTGGGTATTCTGTGTGGGCTATGCTTAGAAGTGCCGTTTCATGGGTACTAAGGCAAGTACAAAACCAGAGTGTTTGGAAAAAGGGAGTATGGGGCATACAATGGTTCCTGTAAAATAATTTGAATGTTGTATCACAATTAACATGGTTTTGTTCTCAATTCTTCACCAAAATTTTAAAATATTCCCTTCATCCCCAAATAAAAGAAGACAAAAAAAAAGTGAGAAGGATGTTTTTTCAGTTCTCTCCATTCATGAAAAATGTTTTAACCACTTTTTTTCCACCTGATAATACTTTTGACTCAGTGTAGGATAAAAGCATGTTATTTTGTAAGCAGACCAACAAAACTGCTAACCTACGGGCTAGCCCTTTGTAGACCTAAATACAACTCCGTTCTGCCAGACATCCCATCTGACCTCCAACGTTTTGAAAAACTTCATGTTCCTCCCTCTGGCCATCTCCAAAACTCAAGGATGGTGCAGCCAATTCCAATCTATATGTGCACTGACTAGACTTCTAGCAAACCATGTATAGCAGGTAACTGCTGGGCTCAAACAGCAATCCTTCTTAAAAAGGGGACTCCAACTTTCAGGAAAGCTGCCAACCCTTTCCACTTCTGAGATCTTCACTCCCAGCTACACTTTGGGGGGCTTGGTAAGTTGTCCAAGGGGTTCAAATGCTAATTCAGCGACAGTTGTAAGCAAACAGAGGGATGCCTTCCTGCCTAAGCTAAAGGGTTGATCTAAATTATGACTCTAAATGCTTAAAATACATCCTGGACAGACTGGGGACAGGGAAGGATTTCAGAACTATCCTTGCACCTATGAACAAAAGAAACCAAGCTTGTCACACCTATACTGTTGCTCTGCTGTGTCTTCTGACCAGATGCATTTCCATGCTCCCCAACATTACAGGCATCCCTTGCCACACGAGCTGATACCGCAGGTGCAATTGTAGCAGCACTCACTGGGTAACCCAACAGATGCATTCAGATGCATTCTCACATGTGACTACCTTATTAGGTAAACTATGCCTTAACCTTGAATTTAAATACTTTAGTAGCTTGCTATCATAGAATCATTTAGGTTAGAAAAGATCCTTAAGATCATCAAGTCAAACTGTAAATTACTCGCCTTTTTGACTGGTAGTTACTTTCAAGAGCCCTAGCTCCTTTAATTGCTCATGTGGCTGTATTATGACTGACTTTGATATATTAATAAAATTGTGTCGTATAACTGACTTTGTTATACCAAGTCAAGTCTCTGTCGCACAGCCAGCAGAGAAACATATATTTTCTGCAGAAAGAGTCTGAGATACTAGAAGTGTTGAAATGTTCCACTGATACACCTTTATTCTAGAATCTCAACATTGTTGCTGTTCTCAGAACAGTGATTTGTGGCAAAAAGACCCATCCCTACTTTTTGCTCCAGCCTGCCATACAGGATATTGCTTATTTTCATTGTATCTTTTTGCTGTTTGGTCCAACACACAGCACAACTACTAGCTACATTTAGGCATACAGGATAGCTTAGCCCTTGCAGATAATCTTTCAAAGCAGTTTTGAGCACATTCGTGCTCTGTGAGCTGGATGTCAGCATCACTACACCAAGAACAAGCTTGTCTCCCCAGGAGTACTTGAAGGCAGACAGAAATTTTCTCCAAGTGCTTGGGCATCCTGACAGAACTGCAAATACCAGCCCTTACAAAGATCGTCTTATAATTTATTCTTAGATTCTTTCCAAATTCTGCTTTGCAACACTGAGCTTGTTAAGCAGAGAGATTTCATACCCTCTATGGTTCAATGTTCTCACTCTTTGTTCAGTCTGTATGTACGCATTCTGAATAAAAAGGCCATTATGCGTATTTCAGTCTACTTTGATTCCTGAAGTCTCAACTGGCAAGTATTGAAGGTGTTTTAAGTGCATGATTCTTGAAGTAACAGCGACCAGTCACTTTCTGTTTGATTGCTGTCCTGCCTCTGGGCGCGGAGAACAAAAATTTACAGTAAGAACATTATCTCATACCTACTGGTAACAAAGGCCTTGATTTAAAAAACATAAACTTCATCATAAGAGGGGTCACAGTTCAACTAGTAAACTCCTTTTTACAGCTGCTTCTGTCTATATCCAACTACTTCCAGATCGGAGAGCAGGCCAGAATTTCCTTAATTTAACAGTCCAATGGTAGTCTACTTTTGGTTTTTTATTCCAATATATATAATTCAAATAAGACTGTGATCGCACATTATGTGTAGTTTTGTTTTGCTTAACTGCTATTTGGCTTTCTTTTGCTCTGCTCAGAAAGTCTTTGTAGGCCAGTATACTCACTGATAAACAATATGCTGCATTTAATTTAATTTCCAGGGTTTTCTGTGGTCTGCCTTGCCTGTGCTTACAGTACTCACTGGCAATACAAAGCAAGTTCTGTTTGGCCTGCATTTACATTTAAAATCTCACCCTTCTAGTTAATGCTTACTTCCTCAACATGGACTTTTTTTTGTTTGTTTGAACACTTCGGCACAAAATGCAATTATTGCCCTGCAAAAAACTCAGAAGATGAGTATTTTTTTTTCTACCATAACTACAGGTCTTTGCTTTTCTTATTATCACTGATAAATAATCTTTAAGTTTGCTTCACTTGCATTTTCCATCTAGATGGAGGCTTGCTCATCAGTTTTGCCGTTTCTACATCCTTTAGCACAGTAAAAACTCAGACCAGTCTGATTCACACTTTCTTAATTAATTTGTCACTTTGAAAGATTATCTAGAAAGATTCAACCAGAAGAGTAAAACTTTTCATATGGCACACACACCAGCTGTTTCTTCTGCAGGTATCTTTAACTTCTTGAATACAGGTATTTTATAGACTTAAGATGCATTTCAAAGCATTTCTGAGATTTTACACTGTTACTCTAAACCCATCATTAACCTGTCAACACACTGCTGAAATACAATTACAGTTTATCCTCCGTATGCTTTCCCTTTTGCTTCCTTTACACAACTTCATGATACAGGCAATACCCGGGTACTCTGCTTTGATTATTACTGTTCTTCAGGGTTGTTTTGCTTTGCAATACTCAGTTTATTATTTCCTGCACCAACATGAGACAATTTACTTTCAAAATTATGCTCACTGTTCAAGCATAAAATGAAAGACTGCCTACAAAGTGAAAAATTCATTCCACTTCTATTATCCCTTCCCACTTGCTGAATACTTTATCAAGCACTTTCTAAATATGTTCCATGCTCCAGATATTGAGATATTGCACTACATTTACAGCGAAAAAGGGACTTGCCTATTACCACCTAAGCAGACAAACATATGTCACCTCTGCACATACGCACTTAATTCCCTTTATATGTTGACTATCCATTTTCAAAACTTCTTCCTGATTAACTTTAAAAGCAAATAAATTATTTTAAATTTCAATGAATTCAAACCCCTTTTCTCACACTGAGTCAGATCAAAAGTCTATCCAGTCAGTACTTGTCTCCAACCGCAGCCAGAAGCAGATGGCTAGGGAAGAGCTGCTGTATATAATACCTTTCCAGCTTTCAACTATTTTTAGCTCTGGGTCCTCTTAAGTTATATGTAATTTCTATCCATTTACTAAACTTCCATGGATTTCTCTTCCATGAATTTTCCTTGTCTTCCCTTGAGCGCCCATAGATTTTTAGCACTCAAGCTATGCCCACTGAAGTGTCTGTAAAGGAGAACTCTAATTTTTCATTTTTACAAATGGGTATAAGGACCCATAACCTGGCAAAAAGGAAAGGCTGTGAGGCTACCTACCCAATCCAAGTCTCACAGCAACTTCAGTTTTAATTCTTTCCACTTGCTGCTTTCAATTGTATTTTTTTTTATATGCAGAATAAAATTTTTGTGTTTTACTCAGAGCTCCCCCTTCTGCTCCACTTTTTATGACATCTCCTATGTATATTTTTCCAGGACTAAAGAAAACCACCACCACAACAAAAACAAACAAACAAAAAATCCAGGCTGTTATCAGTGATGGAAAGCTGCATAAATCAAGCATGTCTTTTCAACTGCAATGCCAGAGATGTTTCAAATGGAAACACTCAGTACTAGTAACTTAGGTATGTCTGCAGTTTCACCTACCCTAATAGAACTTATGAGACTTCAGGGTTTTACATAGCACCTTGCCTTTTCTTATTTTAATTTACTGAAAACAGAAGTAATTTCCGACAGTCTTGTCTTCCACCCTTTGTCTCACGATAATAGGACTCATGACTACATTTCATGGATTTTATACAGCATCAGCAATTAACTCAATAATACAGTGCAAACTGTGATCACATTTTAATAAAATGATTAGAGCATTTAACCTTTTAGATAAAAATATGTGGCTGGCTATGGTATCTAAAATTATTAATAACATCTATTTCAAAAAACAAAAAGGAGATGCTTATCCTACTAGTCCTCACAACTACCCTGTAACAGCAGGTAAAAGGACAGCAGAAACATCAAAAAGCTATTGAAGTTCCAGGTTCAGCCACTGGAGAATTTCTCAAAGCACAAGAACAAAGGAAAAGAGCCACTGTCTACCTTCAGCGTATTTTATCACAGATCCCGACAACAGGAAGGAGCTGCCAGAAGCCGTGTCACAGAGTGTGAATTGTATAGCTTCCATACCTATCCTAAGCAAACGAGGAGATTGCCAGAGTTCAGACCATTTCCTAAAAGCTCAACCCATCCCAGCGGCACAAAAATCTGCACTTGTGTTAAGTTCTTGCTCTCCACAAGCACAGGCTTTGCCTCTGAAATGCATACCATATTGCCCACATGCTGTATCAAGTGACAAAACATTTAAAAACATCCAATTTGAAGAAAATAGATAAAGTTTAGTCCATTTGCTATGGACTTGCATACTGACTTACACAAATATAATGTAAAATGTGTTCTTTTCTGATTTTTATCCCCCTGAAACATTCTGTTATAGAGATCTGATTATTCCAAATGCTTATTTCTTACAAGAACAAAACCAATTCGTCCGGTAGCTTTCTGATTTTGTCATAGCTAGAATTTGGAATCTTTATAGTATTAATTTGAAAACAATCAATAAAAGCAGTTACAAAGTTAGAAATCACACTCATTCACTTTGACAGTCATATGCACATTTGCATTTATAAAGATATCAAGCAGAAGACTCTACATAGCTTTTTTTTTCCACAATAAATCACTTAGAATTTGCCAGTCATGTCCTAAAAAGCCTTACTGACTCTTTCCAAGGCACAGTTTTTTTTCAAACTGTTCTAAGGAATTTAACCGTGCTATGTCAAACCAAGTGCTTATTCCTTACTTCTGAAGAGCTGACATCAAGTATTAAGTAAGGATTAACTTGACAAATGTAATTTACATGCCATCCATAAAACTGCTTAACCTTTTAAAATATTAAAAAAAAATAAATGATTGTCAGTGCTCTTAGAGAACATCTGAAATTTCTGTATAAAAATATGAAATTATTCAGCTATGAACAACTGTATTACCCACTGTATTACCATAATGCTGTAGCCATAAAAGAATAATAAATACAGTAAGAATATAGACCCTAAGCAGCCTTCACTATTTCTTGAATATACAAAGCCCTCATTATTCAGTGATATATTATCTCTCCTAAGGCAATAAGCAATTAAACACATTCCTTTCTTGATAACAGGAGGAAAAAAACCACACATAATCCCTGTGTACCTTTAAAAATTAGTTTCACTGTGTCCAGAAACAAAGATAGTACTGAAATACAGTGACCACATAGGGCAGGGCAGACCTGAGGATATACCTTTGCTGTACACTCCTGATACCAATTGATATTTTATCTGGCTTATTTCCTTGGTGTTTTCCCTAGAGAAGCTATCCCAAATCTTTGATTATTCTCGTTGCCTTTTTCTGTACTAAGTCAAGC
Organism: Coracias cyanogaster; assembly: GCA_033124195.1. NCBI lineage: Eukaryota > Metazoa > Chordata > Aves > Coraciiformes > Coraciidae > Coracias > Coracias cyanogaster. The sequence continues at coordinate 21,486 of JAVSBS010006095.1, forward strand.
AGATGGATCAGGGCAGGATAATCAGATTCAAAGCATGGCTTATGTACATCATGGATTTTTACCATAGAATGGTAATGTTTTACGCTATGACCACTTTCTAATATTATTGAACACTATTTACTTTTTTCGACAGCTAGTGGAAACCAAGTTGATATTTTTACGGAAATGTCTGTCAGAACTCTTTCCTTAGCAGTAATAGCTGATTTAAAGCCAGGGTTGGGGTGGTTTTTTTGCATGAAGTTATTTTGTTCTCATGCATTACTTCACATTTCTGAAAATGAGCTCCTGCTTCTATTTTATCACCTATTTGCTCAGTTTTGTGAGATCCTTCTACAACTCTGACTCAAGACAGTGGTGAAATCAAGAGTAATCAGATTTGTACCATCTCTAGACTATTACCAGAGTAGAGGGGCTTTTTTTTTTCCTGCAACCACTAAAATAATTTTATTAAAATATCTCTACTTTATAAGTATTTGATTGAAATTAACAACACTGACCATCTTCTAACATTTTAAATACCTGATTATTATGATTAAAAATCCCCTCCTCAAATCATTTGTTGGCTAAAGTGGGCACTACTTCCTTTCAGGACTTCTGAACACAGAGTTTATCCTTGCTCAGTTATGGAAAACATTAAAAACATTTTTCAATTCACTCTTAGCGGTGAGGAGGAGCAACTCTACAATGTCTGTGTATTTAAACAGCCACTAAGAAACAGAACTGTAAATCCATGTATGAGTTAGAAGAACCATAATTAAAAGCATGTTGTGCCAGTCCAGGAGCCCAGGTTGAAGGTTACACACTCATTGACAAGGAAGGTTATGAAGATTCAATGGCAAGCAACATTTTTTTTAAGTGATTGAACTCGTTTTCAGCAGCTGGCTTGAGATTTGCACTGTTACCCCAGGCAGGTAATTCTCATGAGGATCTTGTCATTTTGCATCCTGATTACTACAATGCTCTCTTCTCTACCCCTCTCCACTTACATCCATTTAGATACTTCTCCAAAAAGCATTTCCTCAGTTTATTGCTTTCTCCAAGGCACCATTTTCTCCAGTTCTTTCTAACACAGCAAACAAAGCCACACCCATCTACCATCTCACTCCTTATCAACATCAAGAGGGTTGATTCACACTCTGGTGAGCCTTCAACCATTTTCTCTTTAATTTTGCAACAAGGCTTCCCAGGTGAGGTTTCATTTTACTGCTAAATGATTTATTTAATCTACAAAAAGGAGCAATCCCATTCTCCTGTAACTCTCAGGCGCATCTCCTGATTTTTCCCATGCGTTTGCTTTAGCATTCAATCCGATCTCACAATGAGCTGATTTAGAAAATACAAACCGCTACAAAAGAGCCATTATTTTCCTGCTGCTTTTGCTCCCTAAACAGGCTTACTGTAATGGTCAAATGAGCACAGGTGGTGGTGGAAAGCAGGGGTCACAACTATGTATTTTGGTGACAGACAGCCGTTGGATCAGGTTAGCTGTAACGTGAAGCCTTACTCTCAGGCTCTCCCTTACGCTTTGTGAGCGTAAGAAGCACAGATACTTCTTTTAACTTGGAACTCTAATCTTCCATGATGAGGATAAAAGTATTTTATAAGTGATGCACAGGAAATAATTTAACTATCTTACTGCTTCCATCTATCTGTATTGCCCAGTTATAACCTGTATTATATTTGACTTAGGAACTCCTTGGGGGAAACATTCCTAATGTCTGCGTCTGCAAAGCAGGGGTCATAGCATCATCTGCTTTATTTTGATTCTGTTTTATGGTTTGGTTGAATATAAAATTGTTAAAATTTCATAAAATTTCACTGAAATCCAGTTGATGCAAGTCTTCACTAACAGAACCTGAGGCACAAAAAAGGCAACAGAAGGGACAAAAAAAATAGACCTTCTATATTCTGATTTGCTATTGATTCAAACCCTTCGGCTCTTTTTGACATCTTCTCATTATGGAAAATAGAGTCAGTGAAGGTCATAAAGAAACACTTGCCCAGACTCCAGCAGAAGTGAATTTCTAAGTATAAGAAAAGCAAACTTTTGTTCCAAAGCAGTAGCAAGAGCTAACCAGCTGGGGAAGCCACTTCTGCAAATCAGGCCTACTGAGAGAATGGATAGGAGAAGAAGTGTCCATAATTACCTGGTACAAGTCATATCACAAAGCTACAGTGACACATGAATCAAAACTGAGAATGGTACCAAGAATACTACACAGTAAGCCTCTCCAGAGCTCTCCTGTTTCTTATGGAGAATCTCCTGACCTTTTGGGATGGTTTCTTTGGGACAATTTCTTGTGCAAAGTAAATACAGACATAAAACAATCTAACAAGAGTTTTTGTAAATGGCAGTTGATCCAACCGCAACTAAATTCAATTATGAGCTACACCCTAAAAGCAGATCACAAAGGACGGATCAGCAGAGTTACCTCTCAAGTGGAAAATCAATGAGGCATGAGTCACACTGGATAAAATGACATTAACTGGCCTGCCTTTACCTCCATATCCTTGCAGAATATTCCCTCTCTACATTCAGGATTTTGATAGGAGAGGAAAACAAACAAAAACAAAACCCCTTCATGCAATACAGGAAGTTTCAATAAAACCCCTTTTGGGCTGTAATTAACCAGGGATATTTTCAGATCATGAGTGACATTCACTGAAATTCACAACCATTAACAAGAAATGAATTATCTATGTTGTTGGTGTGGAGTTTTTTGAGGGGTGATCATAAACCATGACTACCAAGAGACTGTCTAGATCTTAACACCAAGAGATCTGTTCCTTTACATGTATACATTTGCATAATCTGAATAATCCTGACAGCAAACTGTACTCCATGAAGCAATCAATTTATTAGACTGAAACACAGAGGATGCTTGAGGATTTGCAAAATTCTCTTTGTTTCAACAAGATCTAAGACCTTCAGGCTACATGTCAAGAACCACACTGAGATAAGACTTAGGATCTAAAAAGTCCTGAAATTAACTGTAATGTAGGGAAAGAAAACTGAAGCTTTCAGAATCTGACTTCACTTTTTTGAGGGGGGAGCTGTACTTGCACTAGGGTGTCATACGAAGAGTAGATGTTTCTCATTGTCCTTTTCATTACTGACTAGGAGATGGCAACTATGTGAAGAACCTCTTCCATTGGAAGTACTTCAGTAATGCTCCTAACCAAGGATCAATGGATTCCTAATTACATGATCCAGAGAAATTCCCAGCTGACCTCACTGAAATGAGATAACTACACTTCATCCTGTTAGAAATCACTCCCTCCCAGATGGATTTATAACTATGCAAGCATATATGAAAAGTAATTGTATTACTGCAGCCTCCACTGTGATACTGTGAATAATTTTTTTTTTTCAGCCTTTCTGCATTTTTTGCAATGTGCTGGATATAGCAAAATTTCCAGAAAATTGACACAATAAACACCATGATTCTGCTAAAAATAGAAAACTAGTTTAAAAAAAAAAAACAAAACACGTAAGTTGTAGTGGCTGTTTTGCCTATTTTTCCAGGGCAAAATAAATAATTTTTAGAAGTACAGTAAAGTTGCAGACAGAGGATTGAAAAGAACTGATAACATCTGGTTAGCTTCCTTTTTCCTGAAGCCTGGCTTTTTAGGAAATACCCAAAGAACAGTGCTGGCAGCACAGCAAAGTACAGAAACATTGTCAAATCTTTTCAGGTAACAATTTAGACAGAGTAGTTACTAACAAAAGCAATATAACAATGTATACCCAACCAGTATAACTCACTGCTAGTGACACTCTGACTTTCAGACACATCAGCAAAAAAGCACAAATAAATGAAAAGAAGGTAGCGAGTGGAAAACACATACCAATACATTCTAACTTTAGGCTGATTAATAAAATACAAGTTTTAAAGTTGCCACAGAAATTTTATACACAGAGAAAAACAAGCAAACGAGCCTCAGCATCTGGTGTAATGTTAATAGATTTCTACTCCAACTCTTCCAGTCAGTGACTGCCTATACAGCCCCCCAGTCCACCCTGCAAGAAATGCTTCTCCAAACCCCAGGTTAAACCAGCCTTTTTCAGACACTTCTGTCTGACAGTTTCTTCTCAGTTACTGCTCTTCAGGCGTACCTTGGGGAATAGGTGCATCTGTCTCTGGTAAAGACTTCAGCCTTTATGCCCTTACTGCATGAGATACTGTGATCCCTTCATAGTACTCTACAAAAAAGCCTCTGTACTACAGTGATAGATACAAGGAAAACCGCTGGAAGACTTAAAATATTTCAGGAAAGGAACAAATTCCTTTTCTGACATGATTCTAATACAGTGAAAAGTGTTTGTATTCTTTCTTTATTGATTTGCAGAAGTAAGATTTTCATAAACAGCTTTAAGATTACATTTAACTGAAATAAATGTATACGAAACAGAATTAACTTCCACTTCAGCACAGGATCTAAAACCAGCACCCTGTCAGTTACCAACACTTTGTTTCTCAATGGTTTAGCAACCAATTTCCCATCAATTACCACAAACAGAATGATGATACTCGGTGAAGTATACATAAAGCTTAATCTGTACCATCGGTGAGATGGAAAAGAACCCTAAAAGCCTAATTACAAGTAGGCAGTAAAAGACTAAAAGCATTATTTCATCGAAATCCTCTATGATCTTTTTAAACCTTGATAATCTGACAGAATATATTTCACTTTAACCCTTTTCCTAATTACAGAGCACTTACACATGGGATACAGAGCCTAGTCCTCATTCTTCACTAAGCCTAAGGCAGCTTTGTCAAAGATCAGAAAAGCTTGAACAAGGTCACATGGAATGCAGACAGTTGATTTTAAATAGAAAAAGTGCAGAATAATTCATTAAACTGAATTTGGTTCAAAACAGGTTTTTTTTGTCCAATGTTTTTAACCCTAAAAAGCTTTAACAACTCTTTTTTGTCATGGGTACTTCCAAATTAATGAAGTATTTTTAAACACCTAAAAAATCTCAAAGGAGAAGTCTTGTTTAAAACTAATATATGTAGTAGAAAGGACACATTTCTATTCAGGCTTTGCCATATTGTGACTGTTACACAACAATGAGCATGAAAGACTGAAATCTATTTCTAATTCACGAAACAAACCAATTTTAAATAACATTGTATTTATATAACAAATGCTTCAGGGACCTGAAGATACTTTATAAGTAATTATTATCCCTCAAAATATATTGCTCAGACAATAATTGTTACCTCTATTATACAGAAAGAAGGTGAATTTGCATGATTTACTCTGTTTCAGAGCCTGGAATGCACCTGATTCCCCAGCATCCTAGACTCAACCTTTTGAACTTCTCTTCAACAAAGTCTTCTGAAAGACTTTGACTCTAGCTTTGTTTATTTCTATTGGGTCACAGAAAGCACGTAAATGTAAGTAAAAGATATTAAATCTACAATGAAGACTCTATTGAAGTTATTTTCAATATTATGATATAAAAGATTTTCATAAATGCTTTACAAAAACCATTAAAAAAAATCAAATATATTTATTAAACAAAATGTTACAAACTGCCATATCATTTTATTTTTTGCTGCACCATGAAGTTTTGGTTTGTTCTGGGTTTGCTTGCTTTGGTTTGTTTGTTTTTTTTAAATCATGGCCAGCAAATTTACAAAAATGATAAAAATGTGGAAAGATCTAACACCAACAAGTCATCATACCTCCTCTGCCAAGGACAGACCAACTACCCCTAAATGACCTCTAAAAGGAGGTTGTTTAAACTTTTCCAGAGCACCTTCAGCAATAGATATCCCTCAGATATTTAACCCTGTAGTTATCTATCCATAGAGCTGGAAAGTTTTTCCCTAACATCAAAATCTCCTTTCATGCTCTTTAGGACCGTTGTTTCTCATCCCACTGACAGAGAACAGTTTATCATGTTCTTCTCTGTAGCAATCTTTACCACATTTGAAGCCTATTATTATGTCTTCCCATCTCTGCTATAGACTAAACAAGCATAATTCTTCTAGTCCTTCCTTAAAGGTCATTACTGCAAATCTTCTCTGAATAGTCTTCAATCAGCCCAAATCTGTTTGGAGTAACAAAAACTGAGACAGTACATCATCTTAGGCCTTATGCTGGAGTACTGCAAAGAACTTGATGCTACAACAATCCTGTTCATATATCCCAGTATGACTTTTTTTTTTTTATAAAGC
>JAVSBS010006097.1:0-17680 GCA_033124195.1 Coracias cyanogaster
GGGAGGGACAGATGGATGGATGGATGGATGGATGGATGGATGGATGGAGGGAGGGAGGGAGGGACAGATGGATGGATGGATGGATGGATGGAGGTACAGATGGATAGATGGATGGATGGAGGGATGAACAGACAGACAGACATACAGGTAGATGGATGGACAGACAGATGAAGGGACAGACAAATGGGTGAGCAGCTCTGTGGATGGATAGTTAGCTCTGAGGCTGGCCCAGCCAGCTGGATAACCAGACTGCCTCCAATATTACAACCTTCTGATCTCTTCCCAATTCAAGGCACAAAAATAGGAACTCATTTTAATCCGCTTGTGCATATTCCAGCAAGACGAACGGCTGCAAGCGCATCTCTCCCCTGCCCTCTAAAAGCCGGTTTCTCCTCCTTGAGATCCTATTGACTCAGGATCCCGGGCTGTAAGACAGGCAGTATTTCGTGCCAGACGGAACACTGTGTGCATATATAGTGCCTCGTTAACATGCAGCGCTGGCGGCGGAACCGGTGGCGAGCTGAGATTGCCTCGTTCCTGACCTATTTGTCTCTGCTGCTATCAGCCGGGAGATCAGGCCGTGGGGTGGCAGGGCTGGATGTTCAGAAATCAGCTCTGGCTCGCTCTGAGAGGGTTTTTGTTTTGGCCTGGCCTGGCCTGAAGTTGTAAGGAGTGAGGACAGGAGAAACACTATTCAGCCAGTGGGTTAGAGCTCCCTGCAGCCCTCTCCTGTGGATGCTCTGTAAAAAACAGGGAAGGTCTCCCAGGCCAGGTACCACCGGCTGGTTTTGCATCCCTCCTGCTGGGCCTGAGCTGAGTTTTGCTGGGATGTCCCCAGGAAGGCGGCAGGGCTCTGTTGAGGACACAGCTCATGATCGCTGTGGAGACTGTCCTCCCATCCCTGTCACCCCTCCCTAGGATGGATGGGGACAGCAGACTCAGCTCTGCCTGGGGCTCAGCAGGAGCAGAGGCATTTCTGTGAGGCTTGGAGGATGCTGTGGGGAGGGGGCAGCCAGGGGAGCCCCCCCAGCCCCCCTCGCCTGCCCTGTAGCTCATCCAGAAGCCACAGGGCTTTTCTTTGCCCTCCTGCCCTGTCCCTGGTCCCCATCACCCCCCACCTCCCTGGGGTCCATCACCGCATGGTCCTGCCTCAGTGATGTCAACTTCTCCTTTTCCATTTCATCCCAAGGTCCCTCTCGGAGAGCATCGCCGCCAGCCTGGCTCCCAGGGTAACCTCCCCCCTTCCTCTTCCTCCTCCTCTTCCTCCGGACCCCTCTGTGTCTCCTCACACCCTCAGGTGCCCTCAGCACCCAGCCACCCTGGGGCCGTGCCTGTGTCTTGCTGGTCCCACTAACACCAGGCTGGAGAAGGGAACGAGGGCCCAGCTCCCTCAACAGCTCCAGGAGTGGCTGCCCCCCGTGCCCCCCATCCCCACGGCCCCCGTACTCCCCATGGCCCTCCTCATCCTCAGGCGCCGGCAGGCCGCACTCGCCTCCCGCTAATCCTGAACGTCTCTTTTTCAGCAGCTTTCAATCTTTGGTGTCTGGGAAACACAAAAGCCACATTAACCTGCTCACTTTCTGCTCTCGAGGCTGCCTAATCCAGGACTAACACCCCGGGGCGGGGTGGGGGGGGGGGACAAGGGAAGAGGAAGGGGATGGAGGGGGATGATGCCGGGTGGCCGCATCCTGACACCCCGCAGCCGCTCTGAGCCCAGCCACCCTTGCAGGGATGCTCGGCCGTGCTGGGGAGCCAGTGCTGGACCCCCCCATCCTCCCTGAGCTGCCGCCGGGGGCCTGACTCAGTTTCCGCTTTCCATTTGCAGCGCTCGCAAGCGTCCCATCCCCTACTACCGCCCGAGCCCCTCGTCCTCCAGCTCGCTGAGCACCTACTCGTACAGCCGGAGCCGCAGCCGCAGCTACGCCAGCTCCAGCACCAGCCGCAGCCGCAGCCGGACTCGCAGCCCCCCCAGCCGCTCTCGCAGCCCCAGCCGCAGCCCAAGCTACAACAGCCGCAGCAGCTCCGAGAGCGTCGGCTTCTGAGTCCCCCAGCACCCGGCCGCAGCAACCCCCCCCCCACCATCCCGGCTGGGCCCCCCCCCCAATGCCACCTGTGCCCCCAGGAGGGGTGGGGACCACCGGGGAGGTGGCCAAGAGCTGGGGGATGCTAAAGATGGGCCTGGCGGCGAGGGAGAGCCGGGGCTGAAAACACAAATAGGTCCTTACCTCGCCCTGGGAGGGGGCGATTCCCACCCCCCCGGGGCGTTTTGGGGGTCGAGGTGGGGTGTGGGGGTTTCTTATATCTGCGAGCGCCGGGGTGGGGGTGGGGGGGTGGGGGTGTGTGGCGAGCACAGAGCAAGGGAACAAATTGCTCAGCAGAGACCTTGGGGTGAGCAGATAGGGGTGGCTGGGGACCCCCAGGAGCCCCTCGTGCTTTTTGGGGGTTGATTTGACTTTTTAGCACAAGGGTATCCTTGATGGGGGGAGGAGGGGGGTGCAGAAGGGGCCTTCTTCAGCCCAGGCTCAGCTGGAGGACGATGCCAGCCCCGGCTCTCCCCTGGCAGAGGAGTCACCGTGTCCCCATAGTGTCCTAGGGCACAGGGGCACCACAAACCATTTTTGGGTCCCCCCAGACCCAAGCACACGCCGAGCCATGGATGAACAAAAGCCGGCAGCACCCGCAGGTCTCTTCCTGACTGGGGCGGTCTTGGGTGGGCCAGCCCCCAGGAGCCAGCCCTGGCACCCATCCATCTCACCCAGTCTGGGGGAGAACTGAGCCGTCACCCTCAGGAGGAGGGAGCTGCGGGGCCCAGGGCTGGGCTGGGGATTTGCCACCTCCAGCCATCCTCTGGTAGCCCCCGCCTTTGGGCTCGCAGCCCCCGGCCACCTCCTGCGCTGGGGCTGAGCGGCAGCTTTTAAAATTTATTTATGGGAAGAGAGAGGCAGGAGGGTCCCGGCTTTTGCCGGCAGCTCCAATTGTGCAGGACTTTGCTGATTTTCAAAAAAAAAAAAGCAGCCCCCCCTCCCGGGGCTGTTGGTGTTTAATCCTCGCGGCCCCGCGTTTTCCGGCTGGCTGGAGCGGGACGATGGGGATGAGCCTCCCTGGGTGGGAGAGCAGCTGCCCGGATTAACCCGCTGCCCCCGGATGAAAAGCTGGGCTTTGGCCGTCCCACTTGACGCTGGTTTCCAGCCAGCCGGGGTTGGGATGGGGCGGTGGAGCCTCTGGACTCCAGCTCAGCTGGTAATGAGACAGCCTCGATAGCCAGCGGCCTGGTGAGCCGGAGGTCCCGGGAGGGCAGAGGTGGGAGCAGAGGGGCACAGGGTCATGTCCTAAACCCGGCACATTGAGGAACCAAGCTCAGCTGCAGGCTGAGGATTCACCAGCCCTTGGAGAAACATCTCCGGGAGCTGGGCCATACAGATGCCAGCCCCTGGGTCTCCCACCCGCCTGCCCCCAGCTCCACTGGCAAAGCCGCTGGTCATGCTCTGCAGTGCCCAGACGAACAGAGCCTTTAGAAATGGGGTGAACAGGTAAGGAGGGGGCACGCTGATGGCTCTCCACGGCTCAGCTTGTCCCTGTGTGCCAGCCCCGGGCAGGGCAGCAGTGCTGGCTGCGACTGTGGCAGGAGGAGGAGAAGAAAGATCCTGCTCCCCCCCCGAGCCTGCGGGATGAAGGGCATGAGTGCCCCCAGCATCTCTATGAACTTGAGCCACACGCTCCAAAAACCATCCCACCTTTCTCTGGCTGCTGCCACGGCTGCCCCCACCCCCCCATCACCCCATGGGGAAGCTCAGACTGGCCACAGGAACCCCAAAACCCTGCTGGGAGAAGAGGGGGGGCTGAAAACCTCTGAGTCTGGGGCACGGGCAGGAGGTCACTTTGCCGGTGGCCGCAGCCCCCACCCTGCAGCCCCGCAGGGCCGCGGCTCCTGCCAGCTCGAGGCCCGGCTGCAGCACCGGCGCGGACAAGCCAGCACATCAGGGAAAATTTCCAGTCTTCCTCTTTTACAGTCTCTGTCTCCTGCCGCAGAGGGAGCCAACTGGAACAAACACTCTGCAGAAAGACTTCAGTATTTTCCTCTCGCGCGTGCGCTCTCTCTTTTTTTTCTGGGTTGTGAGTACAGCTGTAGATTCAGTGAGCTGGTTCAATTATAATAAAATATACAGTATATATTGTAAATGACTCTGCTGGGCACAGAGCGGTTTCTTCATGGGGGGTAGCACATGGGGGTAACCTGCTCCCCCCGTGCAGGCTGGGGCTTGTCCAGCTCCCCGCAGACCATCCTCCTCTCCTTCCTGCTTTTCTCCAGCCACCCGTGGATCATTCCTCCCCATGCTGTGGCCCCTGGCAAAGCCCTGCTCAGCACCGAGGGTGTGTCTGACCCACCAGAGCATCCTGCTGGGGCCGGGGGGGGAAACTCCTTTCTGCTGGGGCAGAGGCCTCCCCCTGCATCCTTCCCATCTTCCTGCATCCCTCCCGGCTCCCTGCAGCCTTCCCTGCTTCCCTCCCACTTGCCTGCAACCCTCCCAGCCAGCCCATCCCTCCTGCATTCCTCCCAGCATCACTCCCATCCCTCTTGTATCTCTCCCATCACCCACCCCACCCCTCCCTGTATCCTTCCCTACATCCCTCCAGTATCCTTGCATCCCTCCCACCCCTCCCATTTCCCTGCATCCCTCCCTCCATCCCCACCTGCAATCCTCCCCCCGCCCACCCACGCAGCCCTCTCCTCATCCCTCCCCTTGTCCCTCCCTGTCTCCTTCTCTGCATCCTTGCATCCCTCCCTTTTTCCTGCATCCCTCTCCTTTCCCTGCATCCTTCCTTGATCCCTGCCCGCATCACTCCCCTCAATTGTCTCCTCCTTCCCTGGATCCCTTCCATTTCCCTGCATCCCTCCTTGCATCGCCTCCCTCCATGCAGGCCTCCCCTCATCCCTCCCCTTTCCCTGCATCCATTCTTGCATCCCTCCCTTAATTTCTCTCCTCCCTCACTGCACCCCTCCCATTGCCCCGCATCCCTCGCAGCCCCTCACCTCCGCAGTCCCTGCAGCTCCTCTCCCCCCACCGGGCACCCCTCCCAGTCCCCCCCCAGTCCCAACAGGATGCGGCCCCGGCCTCCAGCCCCACAGGGCTCAGCTGCCTTCAGCCCATTCCCCTGCCCTGCTGGGCTCTGCCCCAGAACGAGGGGTAAGAGCTGGTGGGGCTGGTGAGGTGCTGGCACCCACGGATGGGGGGAACCCACCCAGATCCCCTGCTGTGCCCCCCCCTTACACCACATGGCCCTGGGGCCACGCATCCCTGCACTGGGTGTGTCAGGGCTCGGCCGCCTCCATCCCCTGGCACCCACCAAAGCAAAGCAGTCAGAGCTCAGCCCTGGGGGGCACATCCCACCTCGGGGTCGCTGTCCCCCCAAAACCGGCCAGTCTCTCTCCACAGGGCTGGGGGGCAGAGGTGGTGGGGTCCCAGGGGCTGCCAGGCTTGCTGGGCTGGGAAAACAGCCCTTCCTTGGGATCCGGGCCTCAAACAGGGATCCTTTCCCGGGCACCAGAGGGACATTACTTGAGAGACATGTTGGGCTGTGAGGGCAAAGGACTAAGGGAAGGAGCCACCCTTCCGCGACCAGAGACGGTGCTTCCCCCCCAGCCCCTCCAGTGCCCCCCAGCTCTATCAGCCCCCCTGGTTCAGCCCTCATGAGGTCTCACCAACTCCCATCAGCCTCCATCAGATCCTGCAAGCCCCCATCAACCCCTACAGGTCCACTGGCCCCCATCAGCCCCTACCAGTCCCCATCAACCCTTCCACTGGCCCCCGGTAAGACCCGTTGTCCCCTACCAGTCCCCATCAATCCCTTCCCGTCCCATTGGCCTCCGTCAGCCCCTGCCAGTTTCCATTCAGCCTCCCATGGGCCCCCAGTAAGGCCACTCCTTCCCTTCCAGGCCCTGTCAACCCTTACTGGTCCCCATGTGAGCCCCTTCAACCCGTATGGGTCCCATTAGCCCCCACAAGCCCCATCAACCCCATGGGCCCCAGGGACCCCCCACCCCCCGGGGCTGGAGCAGCCTCACCCCAGTTTGGTGCTGGGGGTTCCCCTCCACGATGCCGAGCCCGGGGCCGCAGGGGTGCCGGGGGGGGCTGGGGGACTCCAGAAGCTTCTGGCTGGTGGGTGACGCAGCGGGCACGGGGCCGCGCATGGGCTCCTCACTGACTCATCCCCCCCGCGATGCGCTGGCCCAGCCCCAGCCCCCTCCCCATGGGGCTGCGCATCCCTGGGATGGTTTTATGGGCAAGAAATGCAGGCGGGGGGGGGCGGGGGGAGTCTGGGAGCTGCTCCAAGGGCCATCCATCACTCCCAACGAGCCAAACCTCCTGCAGCGAGAAGCAGATGGACATTTCCTTGGTGGGGGGGACACGGGGGGGGCTGCCAGCCCCATCCCTGCGCTGCCCACTCAACGCGACTGCGTGCGGCCGCCCTGGCCCCCGCAAAGTTTCTCGTCCCTTCCCCGGGCCCTGCCGCAATTTCCATTAATAGCCAGCTGAGCCGCCCGGCTAAAAATAACCACCGGGGCTCTTCATAAGTGGCTGGCGGCCGCCCCCCCGGCAGCCCTCACACCATGGCTGAGCGCCGCGTCCCCTTCACCTTCCTGCGCAGCCCCAGCTGGGATCCCTTCCGCGACTGGTACCATGGCAGCCGCCTCTTCGACCAGTCCTTCGGGATGCCCCACATCCCCGAGGACTGGTACAAGTGGCCGAGCGGCAGCGCCTGGCCGGGATATTTCCGGCTGCTGCCCCGGGAGAGCGCGTTGGTGCCCAGCTCGCCCTACGGGCCGGCGCTGAGCCGCCAGCTCAGCAGCGGCATCTCCGAGATCCGCCAGACCGCCGACAGCTGGAAGGTCACCTTGGACGTCAACCACTTCGCACCCGAGGAGCTGGTGGTCAAGACCAAGGATAATATCGTGGAGATCACCGGTGGGTGCTGGGGGGTCCATGGGGTCTGCATCTGGGTGATGGGCTGGGGCAACCTCCTGGGTGCTTTCCAGGGGGGAAAAAGGGTGGAAAAGCAAAGCAGGGTGGAATAAGCAATGGGAAGAAAGGGAAGGAAGAACAAAAGAAGGGGAGGAGAGGAGAGGAGAGGACAGAACAGGACAGGACAGGAGAAAAAATCAAGGCAAAGAGGAAAGTCCGCCATTACAAGCTCCATCTTAGGGTGCATTCACGCTGCAGGTGTTGCACAGGGCACAGAGACCCCTCAGCCCCATATATTGACCCCTCACTGCCGTCCCAGCCAGGACGTGGGGAGGGACCCCCCGGCTGCGAGCCTCAGAGGGGCCTGGGGGGTGACATGGGGTGTCACAAGCCCCGCAGCCCCCTGGGCAGCACAGTCAGGGATGCTGTGATGAAGCCCAGACCCCGTGGCCCGAGGCCAGCAGTGGGCTTGGTGCCTTGTGGGGGGGGTCTGCACAGGGCAGGGGCAATTTCCCAGCCAGCGTCATTTGGGGGGGCAGCCCCAGGGAGAGGTGGGGGCTCAGTCTCCAGCCCCACTAGGATGGGGAGCCCCAATGGGGGCACTGGGGCCAGCAGTGGCTGGGTCCCATCGGCCACCACTGGCTCCTGGCCTCATACTTTGCCCACCTTGAATCTGAGGGGTGGTCCCGGAGGGGCCCTGCTGCCCCTGCCCCCTCCCAGTTACTCCAAGTGATATTAAGGCAAAGAAAACCAGGACAAGCAGGATCAGCCCCGCTCGGCATCGGGCGATGCGGGGATCTGGCAGGGTGCACGGTGGGCACAGAGACCTGCCCAGCTCGCTGCCCACCCAGCCGGCCCCTTCCAACCACCCCGGGATTTTTTTTCTTCCCAGGCAAACACGAGGAGAAGCAGGATGAGCACGGCTTCATCTCCAGGTGCTTCACCCGAAAATACACGTAAGTACCAGAGGAGGGGAGATGGGATCCTGGCCCCCCACCAATGTCTTTGGGGACCTCTGCCCACCCACCCATCCCTTCCAGTGGCCACTGGCTAAACTGGGAATACTGCTCACTCAAACTGGGAGTGAGGGGAGGTGGCAACTTGAGGCTGAGCTTTTGTCACTGGTCACAGCATCCCTCCTGCTGGGGTGCGGGGTGAGCCTGGGGGCACGTGGGGTGGTGGGTGCATGGGGCAGCGGGTGCTGCCGCCCTGACCCCCTCCCTCTCCCCCACAGCCTTCCCCCCGGTGTCGAAGCCACAGCCGTGCGGTCCTCGCTGTCCCCCGACGGCATGCTCACGGTGGAGGCCCCTCTGCCCAAGCCGGCCATCCAGTCTGCCGAAATCACCATCCCCGTCACCGTTGAGAGCCAAGCCAAGGAGCCGGCCAAGAAATAGGTGGCAGCGAGGATGAGGAGGAGAAGCTGCCACCACCGCCCCCCTGCATGAGGTGCATCCTCACACCCACCCCTGCTCGCAGCCCCCTTTTTATCGTATCTTTTGTATTCGCCCCATCACCAAGTGCCTTGAATAAATGTGAAGGAACCGATAGAATCAGTCGGAATAAAAAGTGGTGAAAGAAACCCATCTCCATGCCCTGTCTCTGCCCCCCAGGACCCCCCACTCCGGCAGCACCAGTGCACCATGGCTGGGCCAGGCCAGGTGGGAACCAAGCTCTGCTCAACAGCCTGAGGTCAGCACCCCAGGGCTTTGCATCCCAGGGTTCCACACCCTGAGCTCAGCATGCTGGGGTCAACATTCTAGAACTTCACAGCCCAAGTCTCCCTGTCCTGGATATCCCACATCCCTGGTCTCCTGCATCTCAGCTCTCCACATCCTGGCCTCCAGCAGCCTGTGTCTTTACATCCTGGGTCTCCAAATGCCAGGTTTCCACATCCCAGGTCTCCAACATCCTGGGCTCAGCAGCCCAGTTTTCCACAGCCTGGATCTCTGACATCCCATGTCTCCAAAATTCTAGGTGCCAAACCAGGTCTCCTACATCTCGGGTCTCAACATTGCAGGCCTCCCACATCCCGTGTGTCTGACATCCTGGGTCTCTGACATGCCTGGTCTCCAAAATTCTGGGTGTCAACCTCTCAGGTCCCAGCAGCCTGGCTCTCACCATCCCTGGTCTTCAAAACTCTGGGTCTCAACACCTCAGATCTGAACATTTTGGATCTCAACACTCCAGTGTCACCCCCCCACACCCCTCCAGTCACAGGGGAGCTTGAGGGCAAACAGGGGCTTCCTGGGAAGAAGCTCTGGCTGGGAAAGGCCTCTGTCCCCAGCAGCGTGGCCCCCCGCATCGAGTCCCCCTCTGTGATGGGCCGGGCAGGCTGGGAGAGCTGCAGCCAGGGCTGGGGGCTGGACATGGGGGGAGGTTCATCATCCCGACGGCTTTTGGCCCCGGCTGGCCCCGTGCCCCCCATGCCCTGGTGCCTCTGGGCAGGACCAGCCCTACATGGCTGAGGCCAGGCCTGTGGCTTCGATGTTCCCGCTCCCACAAATCCCACTAATCCCCCCTGAGTCATCCTGGAGGCAGGCGGTGACCTGGGAGGAATCCCGCAGCTGCGAGGCCCCTCTCCGAGCCTGGGGGGCTCCAAGTGCCCCCCGAGCCCTGAGCCCTGAGCCCACTGGTCTCGAGTGTGATGAGTCTGGCAGGTCTCAGCACGATGCCTGCAGTGGGGTCGGGCTCGGCTCCTGCTGCCGGGGATGTGGGGGGGTCACATGTGGGTTTGGGAGCCCCCTCCCTGCCTGTGTGTCATTTTGGGGATGGGTGGCCACGGCAACCAGAGCGCTGGAGATGGTTGCCATAGCGAGCAGCAGCTGCTGGCAGCCCAGCCTGAGGGGGTGGGGGGCAGGAATAAACACCAACCCGCTGGCCCGGCCCTGAGCACGGGTGGGTGCAGGGAGTTGGACAGATCTCATGCCTCCTGGGAGGGCATCCATCCATCCATCCATCCGTCCATCTGTCCATCTGTTCGTCCATCCATCTCTCCCTCCCTCCCTTGTCCACCTGTCTGTCCGTCCATCCCTCCCTCCCTTGGTCTGTCTGTCCGTCCATCTGTCCATCTATCCATCCGGCTGCAGCGTTGGGGACGGGGCGAGCGGGAGGCCCGTGCAGGGGCGGGAGAAGGGCTGGGGGTGCCAGGCAGGGGCTGTCCCCCCTCCCCTCCCCAGCCCCTCTGCCCCAGGCACCCGCTGCAGCGCCCAGCCCCGGGCACACCTAACACCCCGTTTCAGGGCTGAATCCTGCCCAGCGGTGCTGAGGGGGCCTGGCTCACGCTGTCCGGTGCATCCTGGGGGGACGGTGACACCCAGAGCCCCACGGGCGCTGCCCCAGCCTGGGGGATCCCTTTCCCTCTCCGGGAGGGGAAACTGAGGCCCCACCAACGAGGGGAGCAGGGGTCAGCATGGGCGGGACATGGGGTCCATGTGGGTGCTGGGCCAGGCTCAGGATCGGGTCCTGCTTCCACAGCACCCCCTGGGCAGCCCAGTGGCCACCGGCCAGGTTTGTTGGCCCAAGCGGGCCTCGAAGGGAAGAAGCCCCCCCGGGGGCATCCCCGGCCCCCTCCCCTGTGGCCATGCTGGAGGGGGTGGGCACAGGAGCCATGCCACGGTGGTCTCACCTCCCAAAGATCCTTAGCGAGGAGCCTGCCAGCGAGCAGCGGCGCGGGGACGGGCTGTGGGGTGTCCCTCCCTGCTCGGGGGGTGCTCGGTGAGCCCTCGGCCCCTCTTTGCCATCACCTGGGGGTCGCTCCCAGCCCCTTCCCCAGGGGTGTCCATGCCACGTCCCTCTCAGGGCCTGCGAGCCAGGGCAGTTTTGGTTTATGGTTTCCAAGGGAGGGGAATATTTTTACAGCGTGAGTCACCGTGTGCGGCCTCGAGTGGATAAACCATCAGGGAGGGAGGGAGAGAGGGAAGCACCCACCCACCCACCCACCCAGTGCCCACCCCGCGGCTCCCCGCCCGGGAAGGTGCCCACCTCTGCCCCGGGAGCCTGCGGAACCAGGAGCCCGCAGGGATGCGGAGCACGGTCTCTTGGCCTCTCGCCTTCCCGATGGCCCCGCGAGCCGGAACAAGGCTCCCGGGCTCCGCTGCCCGCAACGGGGACCCCCCCGTCCCACGGAGCCGCCCCAGAGACGCGACACGGGCGATAAGGACGAAGCGGGGCTGACGTCAGATCTGTAAGTTTATTTGCTCAATGTACGACAGCTACATAATGACTCACATTCATGATATTCCATCACTGAGGAAAAACTGCTAAGAATGGTCCGTGTGTGAAATAATTCCTTACAGAAACACGGAGTTGGAAAAATAATCACTGATTAGACCTTAAAAATAGTTCACTGCATAACATGACAAAAAGCACAAACAGAGGCTCATTCAAAGAACACAGTCATTGTTCTCCTACACTGTAATAGTTATAATTTCACCATGACGAACACCAGACATTAAGATTAAGCTAACCCTGGTGTCTTCTTTTTCTTTTTTTTTTTCTTTTTTTTTTTTTTTTTTCCTTTTTAAAAACAAAATCATATATAATTGCATGTCACTATAGCAACATCCAGAACAGATCAGTTTGTTACGATCACTATTTGGTAGAGCAAACTTTTACCCCCAAAAGAAAGAAAGAAAGAAAGAAAAAAAAAAGAAAAAAAAAGAAAAAAAAAAAGGAAATAAATTAAAAAACTTTAAAAAAATTTTGAAGACTATTTTGTCATAGGAATACGTAACATCTACAGTATAAGTTAATAAATTTCAAGCTACTGTATAGAAATACGACACGAGCATGCACAATATTGTATCAATAGAGTAATGGAGCAGTAATCATTTCACTGGAGACAGGATCATAGGCAAGTGCATCTCTTAGAAAACCAAAGAAACCCTTCAAGCTGCTTAAAAATCAAGCCCCCGCCCCCCGCTCGGGTTTGAGCCCTCTTGTGCCATCTCTCCTGCAGAAGGTTTCTAAAGCAGCCAGAGCAAAAGCTGAAAAGAAGACTAGAAAAAGAAAAGAAAAGAAAAAAAAAAAAAAAAAGATAGGTTTTGTAATTCCAGTAAATCGCTTCCAAATTGTACAGCGGGGACAACACTGCTCGCGGGACACGGGGGTGGATCAAGGAAGGGCAGAAGCCTAAAGCCATCTCCAGGTGCGGGAGGCCGCACACCGGGCAGCAGCGGGGCCGCCAGCGAGACCCGGGGGCACCCGCTCGGAAAGAGCTTTGCCCGCACGGGCCGGAGCGCGGGCAGGGAGCCACGGCTCCCCGGGCAAGCCACCGGCAGGAGCGGCCGTACCGTGTGTGCAGCACCACGACGCGCCGTTCGCGGACTGGCTCTCGAGAGGGACAATGAAAGCCTGTTTCTGAAGATAAAAAAAAAAAAGCAGAACGAAAAAAAATTTACCAGAAAAAAAAATATATAATGCAGGAGCGCGGTTTTTCCCTCGCTGCGCGGCTTGAGGCCGGAAGCCACGAGGCACAGCGCTCCGCGGGCCAGAGAACAGCAGTGAACTTCCAACAACGATGGAAAAATAACAACGGAAAAGTAATGTACTCCAGGCGGGGTGAGCGGGACCAGCCGAGCGGCTCGGACGCCCTGTCGCCCACCCCCGACCGCATCAGCCAGGCTGGGAAAAGATTTTTGCTAAGAAGAGAACTAATTTCCTGGGCTCCCGATGGTCGATAGAAATGTCCGTGATTGTAGCTCTTCCCTTGGGGATTTCTCTACCAAACTAGCTTCTAAGCTCCTGAAGTTCACTCATTACACCACAAGCTTCCCCAGGAGAAAGGAAAAAATGCACCCGGCTTCCCTGGTGACAAGCAAGGGAGCCTGGGCGCTGGAGATCTGCTGACAAACCTCATGGTACAGCGGGAGAACGTCAGGCAGCACAATGGCAGTGCAATCCCTGAGGAAGCAGCTGTGGCACCTTCAACCAGGATGGGCTTTTGAAATACCAAACACAGTACATGACATACAGACCTGAATGCTCTTTTTTTTTTAATTTTTTTTTTTATTATTATTATTTATTTTCTTTTTTTTTTTTTATTTAAGTGGCATTTTAAGCTGAAATGCTTCCCCCTTGTCTAATTAAGTTCTTAAATCTTTTGCTGTGGACTTAAAATAGTTGAAACAGCCGCTAGCCAAGCACCTGTTAAGCTGTTGACCAAAAAACTAGAGCAGCTTTGATGTTCCTCGGGCGGGCGGTCTTCTTGCCTTGGGTGACACAGAATAGCTAAAGCCAGTCCACAGGCGAGGACTGATCAGGAAGGCAAGCCAAAAGAACTAGCAACAGAAAAAAAAAAAAAAAAAAAAAAGACAAAAAAAGGCTTGATGTCATATGGCTGTAATGTAGAAATACTGTAAACTGCAATTTAGTGTTAACACTGTAAGCTACCCTAATAAATACCGCGACGGGGAAGAAAAATAATTGGATGGCCTAAATCCTGGGGCTTTGCAAGCCCTGAATTCTTGAGGTTTTGGTTTGCTTTTTTTTTTTTTTTCCTTTTAATTCCTTCTCAATTTGGGGATTTTAGGCTCCGCCCTGGCAGGCAGAGCGCTGCAGAGACGCCCTGCGACGTGGGAGGGACACACGGCACCTGGACTGAAGAAACAAACGCACGAAGCCTTACTGGAACCACAGAACTCCCTTTTTTTTTTTTTTGTGTGTGTGTGTGTGTGTTGCTTTCCTTATAAACGAGGGCCATTCCATCCACGCGAATTCGCCTTAAAACCCTTTTATTTCTAGCGATAAAGTTAAATTAAAGACAGCTCCACTTGTATTAATAATCTACAGAACAGTCCATATGCCAGTGAGGCTGCTATTCCATACCAGCACAGCCAGCCTGACTTCCACTAGTGGTGTTTTGGCAAAAATGTCAACGAGGCAATCAAAGACAGGTTGTGGGGGGCCTCCCTGGGAAGGTGTCCCCTCCCTGTCCCTCCCCCACCCCTGACCCCCCCCCCCAACTCGTGGGAAAAAAATAAAGACTGCAGTAGTTAGCATCAGCGTGCGGCTGCCAGTCCATCGGGGGGGTCTAGTTGTTGCCTTCTCCACCGTCGTCGTCTTGCTGATCGCTCGTCCAGAGCGTTAGGTTGTCGCGGAGGAGCTGCATGATGAGCGTTGAGTCCTTGTAGGAGTCCTCGTTGAGGGTGTCCAGCTCGGCAATGGCGTCATCGAAGGCCGTCTTGGCCAGGTGGCAGGCCTGCTCCGGCGCGTTCTGGATCTCGTAGTAGAAAACCGAGTAGTTAAGTGCCAGACCGAGCCGGATGGGGTGGGTTGGCTGCATGTGCTCCTTGCTGATCTCATGGGCTTCACTATAGGCTTTCTCCGAAGACTCCACCACGGTTGCCCTCTTCTCACCAGTGGCCACTTCGGCCAGGTAGCGGTAATAGTCCCCTTTCATCTTCAGGTAGAAGACTTTGCTCTCGTACTGCGTCTCGCTGCAGTTCTTGATCAGGTAGTTGTCCAGCAGGCTCAGCACATCCTGGCACACCGCTTCCAATTCCTTCTCAATCTTCTCACGGTAGGCCCGGACCATTTCTATCTTCTTCTCATTCCCATCAGCAGAGGTCTTCTGCTCGATGCTGCTAATTACTCGCCAAGAGGAGCGCCGTGCCCCCACCACATTTTTGTAGGCGACGGACAAGAGATTCCTTTCTTCGTTGGACAGAGGCTCGTTCAGCTCTGTCACCTGCATCAAGAGAGGGAGAGAGAAAAGACACACTTGGGTTAAGCCCCAGTCACTTGCTGCTCCCATCACATGTTCATCCCATCTCTAGTGGGAGGCAGGAGAAGGCAGCCAAGTCCTGCTCTGTCATCCAGCATCTGCTCCCATCCCAGTGGGAACCAGCTGGAAACGACGCCGTGGTCCAGTCCCCCAGCAAGAGTGGCGGGTTGAGTTTTATTTGAGGTATCCTCCATCTCTCAAAAGATCAGCCTTTTCCAGAACGAGCCACATCTTCCACGAAAGAGGCGTCTTTCACCTGCAGGATGAGAGCGACGCAGGCGAGAGGGACAGTCAAAGCAAGACGGTGGAGATGGTCTAGGGTTGTGAGCCAGCCGCAAAGATTAACAATACCATCGCCACGGGGTGTTCCCTTCCCATTTCCCACAAACCCAGGGCATGCTTCAAGATGCCTACAGAACATGTTAGATGTTAAAATTCGAGCTGCCCGAGGCACCTGCACTGATAAGTACTTAAAAGCTCACATGGTAAGAGTCTGTTCTTCCCACATGGGATTTTCTTCATTAAGGACAACAGTGTTAACGCCCAGCATTGCTTCCACCTGCCTCGTGTGCCGCGGCAAGGCAGGGATTAAGGAGACAAAGGAGCACTGAGCCATCTCCCAGCGGGCTGCCAAGCATCAGTGCAGCTGGGTCACTTACTGGGAGCATCACACTTGATACTGCAATAGAACCATAGAATCATCTTGGTTGGAAGAGACCTTTAAGATCACTGAGTACAACTGTTAGCCCAGCACTGCCAGGTCACCACTAAACCATGTCCCTCAGCACCACATCTCCATGGCTTGGAAACCCCTCCAGGGATGGAGACTCCACCACTGCCCTGGGCAGCCTGGCACAGCCCTGCACAGCCCTTGTGGGGAAGAAATTGTTCCTCATGTTCCACCTCCCCTGGTACAACCTGAGGCCATTTCCTCTTGTCCTATTGCTTGTTCCCGACCCCACCTGGCTCCAACCTCCTTTCAGGGAGTTGTCAAGAGTTATCTCATTCCTGCTCCCACAACGTCATCGCCGGCTGAAGCCACCAAGGCAGCACCTCTGAACACAGTGAGGCACCCGGACAACTGCTGCCACAGCTGCCCAGCCTCCCGGGCAGCTCCAAAAGGACTCATACCCCTCCGACTCCGTGTTGTGCCCCATACGTGGGTGGGTCTCTGTGCCCTTGGAACAGGTGCAGCAGCCCAGGACTTGGCAGCAGTCAGGCTGCTCCACACAGTTGGGGTAGTGCCAGCTGCCAAGTGGCACTTTGAGCTCGGATATGGCTGTTGTCCCCTTCCCCGGGGGCACACCACCCTGGCACATCCACACCCTGGGTACAGCCCAGCAGAGCGGGAAGCTGCAAGGCTCCTCTCCAGTCCCTCCTGACACGGATTAGGTAATGCTTTGGATGTGAAAGGCTTCTGCAAATACTGAGTCATTTTCACAAGCCTTTGTGAGGACAAGGTTTGTTCTGGGCCTAGATAATCACATTTATGGTGGTGATCAGGAGGCCAAGGGCTCCTGGAAGATGTAAGGGTGGTCCAGCCCAAGCCCTCATTGGAGTGGCCTGGAATGAATGACTCACCCTTGCTTACACCATATTGACCTGCTCACTCCAGCAGCATCCACCCCTGCCTGCAGCTCTCCTTGCAGCTGTTAGTCATGGTCTGGTTCATGTCTTCTCCCAAAAACAAGCCTTGGTTTCTGGCCCAGCACACAGAGTCTCTGATCCGGATCCCCTCTACTCCCTCCTTCAGGCAGAGGCAGCAAGAAGAGCCTCCACTGCCACTTCCCACTGTGGTGTGGGGCTGTGCTGCTCCATAGCCTGGCAGGGGAACCACCAAGCAGCCCACCCCCATACAGGGGAGGGTCCTGCTCTGCAGACCAGCCACAACTGATGTCTGTGCCAAGGGTACAAGGTGCCTGAGGGACCAGGGAAATGGGTGTCGCATTAAAGAAGGATGGAATCTCCTGGGACTGTGGGCAGTTGCCACTGATACCGGCCAAGGTGCACAGGCAGCATGCCAAGGTGGCTCCCGGCCTTCATGCCCCAAGGTAAGCAGGGTGTGCGATACCCAGGCCAGTCGGCAGCTCCTGGTGCCTTGTCCCACCTCTCCCAGCTGGGTTAGTGGGGGCTGTTACACCACAGGGCCCTGGGCTGTGTGTGACATGCTGCTCAGCCCAGTACCCACCCCAACTGCCATGTGCTAAAATCCCCACCCTGCTGCCAGCCTGCCTTGTGTTCTCCACTCTGAAGTCTCTGGCTGTCTGTATTTTTACAGGACTTAACAACTGAAGTGACTCCATCCATTCTTCCCTCTGAGTGACACTCGGACAAACATAAATTAAAGATGCTGCGAGGTTAACGACATCTTTGAAAAAATACTGGAGCACAATGAAGGTGTCACCCTGCCCCAGAGCTCATGGATTGTCTATCCCTGGAGATATTCCAGACTTGATCAGGTTTCTCAAGAGTCTTGTCCCATCTGAGTTGCCCTGCTTTGAGCAATGGAATTTTTAGCAGGGCCTGTTGCAACAGGACTAGTGGTGATGGTTTTAAATGAAATGAGGGAGATTTAGACTAGACAGAAGGAAGAAATTTGATGGTGAGAGCCTGGTCCAGGTTGCCCAGAAAGGTGGTCGATGCCTCATCCCTGGAACCATTGCAGGTGAGGTTGGCCGGGGCTCTGAGCAACCTGCTCTAGTTGCAGATGCCCCTGCTCCCTGAAGAGGGGTTGGACTGGATGGGCTTTAAAGGTCCCTTCCAGTCCAAACCAGTCAGTGATTGTATGAACTGGGCCTAGAAACATCCAGAAATCCCAGCCTGACATACCTTCCAGCTGTAAATGGAGTGTCCAACATCCATCCTACAGCCCTACTACAAAAGATTTGCTAACACCATCAGTCTTCTGTCCTGATGCTGGTTATGAAGGTAGATAACCACATGAGGTCTTGCTCTTAGCAAGATGCTCTGAGCAGAGACACCCATTACAAGTGGG
>JAVSBS010006100.1:0-16466 GCA_033124195.1 Coracias cyanogaster
GAGTAACTGAGATGTTGAATTGCAGGGAAAAAACATGAACAGGAGATGAAAAGATGAGCAGCAAAGGCAGATGAGAGTAGAGTGGGATGGAGGCAGATGATAGACACAGGGACTAAAGAATTTTCAGCCACTGGTAAACCTTGCCCTGCACAACCTGGAGCTGAACTCCAATGGCTGGTAGAAAAAGGTAAAGATCACATAATTTTGCCTGTGCTTAATTTTATAACTAAGTAAGCATGGTACTTGGGTAATCCAAGAATGGTCCCTCTAGAAAACGAGTTACATAGATGAATAGGGTGAAGATACCAGTTAAATGACGTTTGTTAACCGTGACTATTATAAAACCAGAGCTGATAGGAGAAAGAGAGGTATAAGTAAAGAAAAAAGGAACTAAAAGAAGATTGAAAACAATAGACTTAATGGAAATACAATGAAGATAAGAAGACAGAATAAAATTGGGTGATGAAAGGAAAGAAGATAACAATGAGGGGAAGTGTTAGAATAGTGTTTCTGAAAGCGTGGATGTGTTTGGTATCATCTGTCTCTGTATGACCTCCAGTGGGCTCAGACACCCAGCACAATATTTTAAGTGTAAGTCATTCTTAAGCTCTTGTAAACACTTTGCAACCTATCCTTGAACCTGTGTTAACAATGGCAAGAATCTCCATTGATAAGTTTATTAGTTTTTAGTCATACAGGTACATAAATGTACAAAAATACAAGTGGTGAGAGTAAAAAGAATATAAATACATAAAATCTCAGGCATGAAGGAATCAAGCTGCTTGCCTAGAGGGCTGAAGAGTGCAGCTCCTTCACTGCAAGTCTACTAAATCCAGGAGTGCAAAGTGAATTAATTACAGCAAGGGCTCCCTAGCCATATTTTTGTCTCTAAAGTACAAGGTCACTGCCTGATCTTGGTCTGGGAGAGTAAACCAAATTTTTATTTCACCCATATTCATATAGTAAAATGATTTCTGACACAGTGCATCTGGCTTTAAAATAAGGATGCTGCAATCCTCTCTTCAACACGTCTGGAAATCTCCTGGCAGCCTTCTATAAAATGTGAACTTTTCCTGCCACAGTAGCCTTCCCTCTTTTGCTTAAAGACTCAAAGATTCCGAGCTGAGAAACATAATTTACATATTTGTGTCCTGCTTTCTTAGGTCTGTGAACAGCAACTGTGTTTTGCTCAGTAATAAAAAAAAAAACCAGGACCCAAGACCTTGGAGCCAGGATCAGTAGGTAGGTCTCACCCATCACCTCATGGTAGGGCACCCTCAAGGATCTGAAAGATTTGGACTTGAATTTGTGTCCCTTATCAAAACTATGTATGCAAACTCTTGCACTTGTTCATTAAAGCTGTAAAAAAAAAAAAAAAAAATCACTTGATTTATCAACCAACCAAAATTGTAGGCTGGTTATTTTAATTGGTTGTGAAACCACAAAGTAATGAAAACAGAACTATGCTAATTGCATGTCATAAAAGTGGCTTTTTCCAGATGCATTCTGTATTAACATATCTTTCCTCTACTTGAAAACATACATATTTAGCTCTTTTTATTAGGCAAATAAGAATAAAATTAAAAGTAAGCTTTATTTTTCATCTGAAAATAAATAAATAATAAATCTAGACATCAGCTTTCCTGGATGCACTTTTCTTTTTTTTTATCTCAAGAGGCTCTTAAATGAAAGGACAGTTAACCAGGAATCAGTGGAAACAAAAGGATTGTTGTTCCTCTGAGCTTCCCACTGAGCAAAATATCCCTCTGACTCCTTTAAGCCATAATAGGTAGGAGGGGACTAGTACCTGCCATCTACACAGCACCCAGAGTTTCTCAGACAGCCTTCCCATTAGAGGCAGTGAGTTTTTACTGGTGTACAAGCACATACATACATACAGTACAGTAAAGTCTGCTTTGAGTTGTTTAGAATAGCAGACACGTACACATGCCTGAGTCCATCACAGGTTCCATGCAGAAAAGGCAGAAGTCTTGGCCCCAGGTGCCTAAGAAGGTGGATTTAGTCATACACCAGACAGTGAAGAGGACATGGAGAGAATCAGCAGACACAGCCTCTGTCAGAGTAGTATTATGTGACGCATGCTGCTGCTTCACTTTTCAGTTATGCTACCACAGCAACAAGGGGCTGCCTTCTCATTCACATGTGATGCTCTGAAGGCCCCCAGAGAAAGAATGATGAAAGTAGGGATGTGAACTGAACATCTGCTGGACCTGGTGTCTGTACTGGAGCACATGACTGTGTAGCTTAGTGCGTATGACTATAAAATCAGTCACTACCCACACACTGCAAAAGATATTAGTCCTTCCTGGGCCACAGGTTGATAGAGGTCAATAGTCTTTTCAATACAGATTTACCAACATTTTCATATACTTAGCTGCTGAGATGAGCCAGGCCTTCTCCTGGCTTCAGTTGTTCAGCTGAGCAATTCTCTTCATGTGAGAAAGCATTTTTGCTCTCTGACCTTGATCCTTGTATCAATGCCCCCCAAGGCATTTTTATGTCTAGCAGAATAGCACAATGTCAAAATTCAGAGTTCTGATTTACTTCTACACTAGGGAAAAAAAAAGAAAACTCTTTTTACCAAATTTGTTCAACAGTTTTCAGCTATTAATGAGAATGACATTATGAAAAAAGTGCCTGTATGAAATCAGGACAGTGAACAAAAAGTGAAAAAGAAAAGGAAACTTTGTAACTTCTCACCCTGTGTATCACAGTCAATTCCAGTTACTAAAATTAAAAAGTAGAGTTGGTTTTGGCACTTGGCTTTTCCTTCTCCTCATAACTCTAATTTTGGTGAGTAGAACAACTATATAGTATTTTAAGAGCAGGCTCAAGGCCAAAGTCTCTGACTTTCCATATAGTATAAATGCTTCTGGAGCTGGCTGCAGGCGACCTGACAGGAACATCTGCAGGGTGCCCTGGGGGACCCCTGTGCATCAGGGGATACCTACCCATCTATGACTCAGAGGTGCCATATAGCCGAGTGAAACAGACTTTTTTATGCTAGGAGTATTAGAATAGGGCCTGATCCATAATGCATTGATACCTGCTGTTGTCTGTGCACTGACTGCAGTGGATGATAACTCAGGAAAAAAAAAAAGAAGAAACTTTTACTTTATACATGTCATGACATCAATATTTTTAAAGGACTGAATAAATTGTTCAGATGTATGGCACCTGGGCTGAGTCGGGGTTATAGCTAACTTTTTTACAATTAAATCCTCTATTTCAAATGCACAGCAAAGCAATTCTTTCATACTGAGGAGGAAAGGTCAGATGTCTGTATCTGTAGCTCACTCTCATTATCGCAGCATTTAACCCTAGGTGTATATCTTTATTTAAAAGTCTGTTTTCTTTTTGCCACTGTGTTTTCCCAATTCCAATCAAACTAAGGTTGGGAGATTAAGACCCCACAGCATGACTTCCTCACATTACTTACCAGAAACCGACCCGATCAATGTAGGAATTCAAACTAACCAGCTATGAAGGGTGCAGTCTTCAATATAAAGGACCACAGGAAGGCCAAGACAGAAAGGGCTCAACATCAGCCCAAGGCTGACAGAAGAATTCTTCAGGATGGAGTTAGGAAATTAAAGACAGGTGAATGCTTGCCCTTACAGATACACAGCAAGCAATTTCCATCCAACACCCCTTCTACCTTTTCTTCATGCAGTCCAAGATTCTTATTTCTTCACACCTGATGTAAGTTTTCCTGCCGGTGCTCATGCCACAGAGGTCATTTGCAGAAGATTAATGTCTCTGATGAAAGAGCAGAATTACTCGAAATGTTATCACTGAGCATCTCAGCCCATTCTTCCCTGGATTGAAATCAGTACAAGGCAGCCTGGTTATTGAAATACAGATTATCAAAAGACTGTTCCCTGTGTGTATATGCATCACTGATTCACATTACACAAATGCAACGCAGCTGCCATTGCCACTGCTGTATGAACTGCATTTCCTAAAGTTTTCCAGGACAAGGAAAAACTATAAATTAAGTGATGGACATTTATCTGGCAAAAGACTTGTTACTACAGTAAACCAGGTTTCCAATTAGTCTAATTGCCTGGAAAGAAAGGAATCTTTCTCCGAATACCATCGGAGGTTGATTTTTTTCTTGTTTCTGACACTTTTCATGCCTTTGCTGATAACCTACAGGTATTTCATAAATCATTTCTATGTGCTGGTAACATGACCGCCAAATGGATGTCCATGGACATTTTCCTAGGAAACCTCTTGTAGATATGGAAAGATGCAACAGCCAGACTAGAGGCAAATGTGTATAGCACTGACATTAGTTATGGAAATAGGAAACTTTCATATTAAAACAATATGCATGTTAAGCCAAATGAATAATACTAAATTTTAGAGTTATAGGAGAGAGAAGAGGACAAATACTTTCAATATTCTGTCTTAATAAAAAAAAATAAAACAAACACTCTCATAATTGTTTAAATAAACTAGCCACTAAATTTTGTCTCCTGGCCTATGTTTTGAATGCCAGCAAAAACTAATTAGAGGTTTCAGTTCAAAGTTGTGGTGAAAGCTCTTTAAGAAATAAAGATCCGTGGGCTTTGAATTGTGGAAGGTACTGGAGAGACAGGATAAAATCTAGCTAAGAGTAGCTCTGAAGTTTTTAATTCCTCTTGTGAAAATAATGTGCTTAACATATATATTAGAGAAAATGATCTTGTGGGAATTTCCCACATTCCCTCAGCTAGCACATCAGCTGTCACCTCCATCCATAAAATGGAGACAAAATTGTTATATTGCACAAGGGACTGTTAAAGGGAGGTGATATCTACAAGAGCTCACGTTAGTCCACTTCTCCCTTTTGATCCTCGAGAAGCACCTCTTTATAAAAGCTGTCAACTAGAAAGCTGTCACACGAGACACAGCAGACAACTGCCTGCCCAGAAATGGCTTTTTGGATCCTTTATGTTCTGTAACAGAAAGGGCCACACATTGGGTTTGTTTCTATGGACCCACATCTACATAGTGCTGGTAAACAGGTCAAGTAACTTGTATTTGTACCATTTATTTCCTAGAAATTCTGAAAAGAAATGTGCCTAGTTTCTCAAAATAGGTGGCCACTAAAGGCTAAAAACCAAACCCTGGTCAACCTGCATAGTTTGCATTTCTAAACCATTAGGACATAGGTTGCATAATGTGAGATGTAGAAAGGACTTTGAGCAACACTGGGTACAAAAGTCCCTTAAAATATTTTTGGAAACTCATCGTATCTGTCACCCCTGGCAGAGGAGACTTAGCATCAGAGACAGTGACTTGATGTTTCAGCTCTGGACAGGAGAGACAAACAGAAGTGTTTTAACTCTTTAGCATTATGAAACTTGAAAATGGGAACTGAGAGTTAAAAACTCACTCAGGGAATTACAGATCTGTTTTTGAAAATCCAGCCCAGTCTGCTCCTAAAACGTCTGACCCTACAGTGCTTAAAAGGTGTTAGAAAACATATGTGAAACTGGAGGAAATTGGAAGATGAAGAAACATGACACAAATGTATCCACAAATACAGTATTACTTGGCTATAATTCAAGATGTTACATTCAGTTAGGTTGGCCCTTAAATGACAACTGTAATTGATTTAGCATGTCAATATTATCTTTATAGATTTTTTTAGTCGACCTTTTTTAAATTTTTACAACCAGTTATTAATTGTAGGACTTTAGAGTAAGTGGCATAAATTTAACAGCACAAAGCTACAGCTGAATATAATCTAATAAATCAAATATTATTTATGGCCCTATCATTTTTAATTTCCATGCAAAGGCTGCAATCCTGAAACTGTCTCTACAGGAGGATTAAGGTGATCTGAGGTCTTAGATGCAGCATAAAACTGGATATGGTCCCATCTGCCTACTGTACCCTTTCCATTCTTTTGTGGTTACTATACTTTACCTGTGATGCTCTCGAGAAGGGGCAACCACACTTCTGTTTGGGCCAGTTGGCTTTACAGCCAACTGTTGGCCCAACATCCACCTCTTAATAAGGTGGATCTCCATCAGTATCACACATTCCAGGCTTGTGAACTAAAAACACAGGGTTAGATGTTCACATTCTAAGAAGCTACTGTCCAAATTCATCTCCTTTTAATGACAGGGCAGTTATTTTCTGTGACCAGCATCAAGAATTTGCATCAATATTTGAGTTAAAGCAGAACCAGCTGAGAATACAGCCAGAAGTTTCTAGTTATGTATTAAGTTATGTATTGCAGAATTTACAATCAATAGAACAACATAGATAAAAGCCAGGAGAAAAG
Organism: Coracias cyanogaster; assembly: GCA_033124195.1. Lineage (NCBI taxonomy): Eukaryota > Metazoa > Chordata > Aves > Coraciiformes > Coraciidae > Coracias > Coracias cyanogaster. The sequence continues at coordinate 6,302 of JAVSBS010006100.1, forward strand.
AAATACCAGTATTCACATTTATTAATATCAATTTAAAAATGAAACCTAAGACTTGGACTGAACTTTGGGCATTCTATTTTTGGTGGGTCTCCTTCAAAAGGGATATCTCTGTGAACTAAGGAACCAGTTGAATAGCCACATGAAGAAGACGGTATGTTATAAAAGCAGGCAGGGCTAAGTTTTTGATCAAGGACATGCATGATTGTGAAAACTGGATCCCAGACTCCTATAAAACTTGTAGATCATCTTATTCAAAATATTTAACTGCACAGATGAGGCTATGTCAAACATCAACTTCTCAGTGATGAGTACAAACTTTGGAAATTATCTGATGCCTTGGTTACAGTCCAATTTCTCAGCGATAAGTCTCTATATTTTTTTATTGTGCATCTTTCAGTCAGCCAGCCAGTATCTTTGCTCTTCACTGAAACCAATGTGAATTTTGCTTGCATCAGAAAGTTAGGAACCAAGCAGAAAGGAAAAGTATTCATTGCCACAAGACTTAGCAAGCACACTTGTTAAGACCCAAGACCACTGCAAATACTAGACAGCTTACAGAAATTTTTAAAGAACATTTTACCTATCGTCCTTAGACAAGTAACTTTTTAATGCTAATAACATAGAGAAGTTTTCCTGACCACTGGTGCTCAGAATTGAGCTAATATCCTCAGAAGTCAGATACATGCGGCACCTCACCATTAATCCATTAAGTCATCCTACTGTTTTATACCTGATCTTCTCTAACAGTTTCTGTGATAATCTGTGGTGTGTTTTGCAATGCCAGGACACCAGAGGACCAATCCCAGAGATCTGCTAAGACAGTGTGACATCCTTGGTTGCTCAGTTGCCCTTCTCTTCCCCTCTTCTTCCCACTAACTCACAAACAAAAGGCACAAGCAGCACCTACTTCATGACATGATTTGGCTTGAGTGTGAGGCGATTATTCTTCATTCCTGACCATTTAGATGCTGATTCCACAACACAGGATATGTGCTCAAGAGGCAGATAGCCATATAGACATCTGCACAAAAATCTTGAATGATAAAAAAAGCACACTAATCACTTAAATATGCATAAAAGGCAGCAATTTCAGGCCATCTAATACATACTCCCCTCACAACCTTTCACAAATGTTCCCACTGAATTATCCATTCAAATTATTCAAATAAATAAACGGTCCCTGTTTAAAAGAAGACCACAGTTCAGCCTGAAATAAATTTACAGGCAACCTTTATACTTCTCTACAAATGTGTGTTTCCTGCTCAGGCTTTGCACACAGGCTCTGAGAAATCCTTTCTTCTTCCCCTTAGCCTGCAATAGATAGGAAAAGCTCACTATTGCCAAGGCATTGGTTAACAGGACACATACCAGCAAAGTGAGACTGTAATTTGATTTTAAGTCATCAGGAAATGTTTATGCACTGGTAGACATATAAAATTAAGGAATTCTGTACACAGTAACCCCCACTCTATATATAGTTCCTTTACTCATCCACGGATGGCAAGTTTAAGATAACAAACAGAGTGGTTCAGTGTTTTTACTATGTTTACCCAAAACATATATTTTTAATAATATGCTACATTCTATGTTTCTTTACAGATTTCACATTCAGGAAAAAAAGAATTTGTTTACACTTGACTAGAGCAAGTATTTCACTTGCCTGCCAATATGGGGCATGCATATCAAGGCAGAGCTGAGAAATATAGAAGCAAGGACCAACAAATAGTGAAATAACATGCCAAAGATTGTAAAGTATAAACATTAAGGTACATTTTACATGAACTATACTTGCATGATAAAATCTGTATTGCTTATGAATAGCAGAAGGGCCATACATAGCGAAACGGACCTTTTTCTGTTAGATTCGTAATACTGCTCTGTAACGTTGGTGAGCAAAAGAGTATGGTCATTTCTCTCCAAGCTACTTCATGGCTCTGGACTCTTCATTGTCTGTTTTTCTTCTAACAGAATGGTGTCTTAGAGAATAGAGGTCCTTGAAGGTTCCACAGCAGGGGTGGTCCTATAGATAAAACACCACAGTAGGAACCAGTATTCTTGTGGGCTCTTTACCTTGCTATATCCCTGTTCTCTTTAATTAAAATAGAGCTTAAAATGCCAGCTTTTCTAGACATCTCTACATAAAAAGTCATAAGCTTCACTAAACATCAACTGAAATACATTCAAATACTAGATGTGGATGAGCAGCATTTCATAAGCACTGGAACTGATAAAGCTGTGAATTTATGTCTTATCTCCCACAACCCACACCTTTTATAGTACTTCCATGTCCCCAAGCCCAGCTTTCTCTTATAGCCTGTACTAATCCACTCCTGTCTGGGAACTTCGATTTTAAGGCTCAGCAAGCCAAACGGCATATGCTGCCTGCCCAGTTGGTTGCTGCCTTTCAGAATGGGTAAGGGGCAGCGTCCTTGCTTTTCCACCTATAGCATTATTATTGCTAGTATCTCTCCCCTCAGCCTGCTATGCATACTTACACAGTTCCTGGGAATTTAATCTTTCAGCTATCTGAACCATAACAAGAATCCAATAGCTTCAAAAGTCTATTGAGAGGAATAAATGATACATGGGCAAATAGGCTAGGAAACCAACAAAATATACAGGGTCATACCTCCTTTGTGGACAGTCAGTTTTCTAATTTAAATACCAACAATAAGACTATACAGGTAGAGTCACAAAACATTTACAAATGAATGGCAGAAATAATTTCATACTCTTCCAAAGTACAACCTTTGGAACAAAGCTGTAATTCAAAAAAGCACATCAACATCACTAAATATTCTCAGGATAGGGAATGAAAAGTGATTCTGCAGGCAGCACAATCACCAGTAAGACACAAATTAAAATTCTGTACCGAACCAAAAAGTCTTTAAAAATGTAGTGCAATACAAAGGTATCACAATGTTAGCTAACACTGGAGCTGGATAGATGCATGAGTCTCAGAGTCCTCTCTTAGGACATCCTTCCTTACATAATAGGCTATATCTTTTCCAGAAAGTCGAGTTGGAGATGTTGGGAATATCCACATGACCAATCATCTCTTCTGTAATTTAAGTACAGATGAGTCTAAATTGGAAATGGATAACCTGTTCTGCTAAAGCCAGTCCTTGTGCATAGTTTGCCCCTTTCTCCCCTGCCTGTCCTTCTCTGTGGCACTGAAGGGCCTCTTTATACTCATTCACCAAACCTTTTTATTCTTTGTCCAAGTTGTTTGCCCAAGTCTGCCATTTTCCTTTGCAAAAGCCAGTTTTCACTTTTTTTTTTATTTACATAAGTAGACATGGGGCAGGTGGAATATCCCTGGATGTGGGGGAATGTAGAAATCTGAAAGAATGTAAGAGACTGCAAGAACTAGATGATTATAGATTATGCGATGTGGAATAAAGTGTGAGGGAAAGAAGAGAGTTTCAGAGAAAAAAAAACTGAAATTAAACAGTGCCTGTCTTGGAAAGCTAGGAGAAGTTGTATACTTTGAGGATGAAAGTAGTAAATTTATTCATGAATTTATGTCTTTAGAGAATTTTTATAAAGTAGATCTCATGAAAGCACCATGGATCCTCTGGCTGCAGAGGAACAGGACCAGATTGATGTGCTAGCCAAAACACAGTGTTTCCTGCACTCCTGAGTCACACAGACACTGAAGTTGATTATTGATTCATTGACCCCTGAAAGTGTATTATTTGGTAACACATTTCTCAGAGGTTCCTATCCAAGCACTAATGCAGTCCATGGCTGCTTAACCTGTGAGGCTTGATGGATTTGCAGCACAGGGCAAGAAAATTTGCAAGCCATCTTACTAACTTCTATGATTCTGTATTTTTTTTTAATGTCCTGCTACAAAAGTCTCTGCTGCTGATGTTGAGTTAAGTGCAATTTATCTGGTAAGTTTAGGGTTCAAACCGACAAAGTTTCCCAACCTGCACATGCTCAGGGAGCCTGGAGATATCACTCTGGCTTTACAATGTTCATCAGTGACTACAGCAAAAATCAGCCAATCAAAACCACAGAAGATTTCTTTGGTTAATTTATGAGTTACACTCGCAACCTCCTTAGATCTCAAAGTCACTATGTTACTAAATGTGAATGATGTTTACTTCAAATACAGCCTCCAAGAAATCATTCTCAGGCTTACAAAACAATTTCTAGCCTCTGGTTTTTGGTATAAAATCATTACACGTTTCTTCTTCTCATGTATTCAGTATGTGCTTTATCACGGATTATGTTGCAGATGATCTCAGAAGCAAAGCCCTCTCCACCCCCTGCCAGTAGTAACCTGGTGGCGTAAACTCTCTTTTCTCTGACTCATGTAATATTCAGAGGAAAGATACTTCAGCACTTTATCACCTTTCTTTCTCCTGTCTCTGAAGTCCAGGGCTGCAATATACATATGCACACATGCAGATCTACATCATGGAAGAGCATGAGAACAAACTACAAGTACTGGAAAAATTTCTCTTTTGAGCTGCTGTCAAAGGAGCTAAACTGAAATTTAATAAACACACTTGAAGATGGAGATTGCTTAAATTTTTCTCGTCCCTTAGTCAAACCAAAGTCCTCAATATGCCATTCTCTGAAAACCCCCTTTTCCCAGAGGTTGTGTCATATAACACAAACCTAGGAAGATTATATTTTTCAAAAACCTTCAGCTGTGACCTTTAAATTTCTGTATTGAAATCAGTATACATAGGACAACAATATCAGTGGAACTGTCAGGTCAGTGCTAATGCTTTGGGAATTCTTGCCAATGGGAAGCACTTTAATTAATTAAAACTTTTTCTACAAACAAAATATAAGGCTCTACATTTGAAGTTTCATCTCGAAAAAATTAGTTTTGCCATGTTAAAAACAGTGTTACAACCTTTCTATCTGTTGAACCACTTAATTTGTTTTCCTTACAAAATATTATTTCAGCTCTACACAGATTAGATTTTAAGTCTTCCATATCTTGGTTGCTTAACTTTGGATGTGTTTTTGAGACTATTAAACTCAGCCGCCCCTTGCCTACTACCTTTAAAGTAACAGGAATACATGACAGCCTAGATCACCTTTGTCATATGTACGGATGTCTTCAGATGTTAACCACTAGTGCATTTGATTCCTATGCTAAATGACCCATTTAAAATGCTCCCTATCTTTGACTTTCATGTTTTTCTTTCCTGCTACAATACAGTCTATAAAGAGATGATAATACTTGCAAAGTATGTGAAATTGTTCCTCTGCAAGTAGTGTACATTTAAATTAAGCATCAAAAGGATTTGTACCTCTGCTTAACTAAATAATAATAGATTGCCATACAGCAAGTAAAAATCATGCTCTGGATTTTTTTCATTTTCTGTACATTGGTGAATGAACAATTTTTTTCCTGTTTTCCTTCTACTTTTAGGGAAATTGAGGAAGAATTTTTTTTTTCCAGAATATGGCCCAGAGAAGTCACTGTTGTTGCAGTTTGGTATACTCTTTCAATAATCCCAGGAAAAACTGATCTTCATATTTTTTAAAAATCATTATGGGACACTGAAGTTCACATATTGCTAGTAAAACTGATGTTAACCTTTTTTTTTTTTTTCTAAAAAGAATTACATTAAACAAAATCATATGGCATATAGGTGGAATTCAGCAAATAGCTTTTATTAAAAAGGGGAAAGGATACACCTTTTTTATGAACATATTTCATTTCCTAAAGAAAATTCTTGTTTTGAAGAAGCCTTTGTTATTTTAAAACGAAAAAAAATCCAGGCAAATGGGAAGGGAAAAAAAAGGCTAAGAAGTAAAATATTTGGGTTAACCAAAATGATGCATTTTTATAACTTAATCCAAGGGAAAGCATTTCAGAAATCTTTTCTTCTTCAAGATTTTCCAGGCAGGAGTGAGGGCAGTCATTAATTGCACATCATTATTTCTGTCAATGCTGCAGTCAAAGGCAGAACAGTTCTTACAGACATACGCAGATTTAATACATATACCAGGAGGAACAGAACTGCAACAGCAGGGAGCTCAGGCTTGACTGCAAAAGCTGTTAGGGTGGGAAGGTGGATTACACAGCCCCCACTAGGACCAACGGTGCTGCAGAGCTTTGTGGCTCTCAGCACTGCACTCTAGATTAGCCACAGCATAGGGACAAAACTAACAGTAGACAGACAGGACTGTTTACTTTTACCTGAAACAACAATCTGAGAGCAATAAAATGTTCTCCAACAAGCCTAGGTACAAAAGACTCACCCAGATGTTTTCCCTCTGCTTGGACTCTGTATAGGCTTTCTTCCTCCAAGTCACCACTGATATAAATTTCCTTTCCTGGCTTCTCAATTTCTAGGCTAATTTTATTTTCATGATTCTACTCATCACCTTCTAATAAATAAAAAATAAACTGCTTGTGTGAGAAACACAACAGATTTAAAGGGAGGCCCACAGCTGTTTCTTTTTAGGCACTCAAGTTAACCTGCCTAAATTAGGGCATTAGGTACCACCATTACTTCCTGTAATAGATGCAGAGAGCTAGAGTCTTGCAGGGAATAACTCAGCACACAGAGGTGAGGATTCCTTCCCTAGCTATAGTGAGAGTGTGGAAACTGGAGCTGGGTGTTGTAAATACCTTTTCTATTCCCTTGCTCATTTTAATCATTTTTCTTTTTATGCTTGTTTATTTTTTCACCTTGTAAGGCTCTCTGAGAGGACTTTATAGTTTCTCAATCTATGGCTCTCTGTGTGTGTTTAAAACTCATAACCTGTGCTACAGCAGAGTGATTTCTTACCCTGTAGAGAGAGGACTATGGGTGCAAGCTTGATCCAATTTTCTGACACCAGCAGCATGTGGCCAGGTGCTGTTCCTGCAGAGTTGAAAGGCATTACTTGAGGCAGTCAAACCATAGTTGGACTTCTGTAACAGGTTGCTAAACAAATACATTTGAGTTAAAGGGGTGTTATTCAAGAAGTGTTAGCCTGCAGTACATGGAATAAAACCTTGGTTGTTGTTTTGGTGAAGAATGAAGTAGCATGTGATAGCAATTTTTCTGTGGCAATAAGGTACACAAAAAGATGTTACAGAAGTCCTTTGAATGCTGTCCGCTACAATACTTATGAAAATAACCATGAGATTTCATCAGATGGGTTGCTCAACTTCTATGTCATTGACTTAGTTATAATTATACTACTTTAAGGCAACAGGGGGAGGTTTATCCCTGCGATTTTTTTAATGTAAATGATCACTAGAACTTCCTAACATCTGTTTTTCTCATTTTCGTAGTCTATATGGTTGGCAGGTACATGATGACATCTGTGTAATATAAACTTACAATATCACTTTTATTTGTTCATTGTAAACCGTGTACATTGGCTTATTTGTAAATCTTCCCAGACAACTTGGAAAGTATGTTCTAATTGCTGAGGATTAGTAATAGCAGATTGCCAAAGTTGTCTGAAGTTAAAACCAGTACAGATTATAGTGATTTATAGTAAAACTGCCACTTGTACCTGTCAAGAATAAAAATTTAAGACTTCTATCACCAGTCCTTCCTGTAATGCACAAAGGCAGTTTGGTGTTGGAGACTAAAAAGAGTTTGCAGCATAGGCAGAGAAGGAAAGAGTTTGGGGTTTTTCTTGTGATCCCCCACTCACAGGTACATTAGTTGATGTGATAAATAAACATTGTAGCTCAAGCAATCAAATCTTTACAAGGGCTTCTAATGTCTTTTTTACTACTTTTTTTTTTTTATTCCAGTGTCCAGTTAAAACTGTAAAAGCTATTATGGATCCTGGAGCTAGTTACAAACTCATTGTCTTAAAATTTTGAAGCAGAATAGGTGAATAAGCTTAAAAGGATTGTGAATTATTCACTTGTTTGGGTAAATAGATCTAATAAATACCTATAGTTAACAAAACGTAAGACAATTTGGTTCTTCTGGGTTATACTACCTTTTCCTAGGTACCTCTGTTTGATTACAAGGTTCCCTGCTGTCCCAGGAATTTTTTTCAATTTCATAATGTTCTTAAGGTCTCCTAAGTTTTCCCAGCCCTTCCTCTTCTTTCCTAATTTTCTCCTCCTTTAAGATGTTCAGCATATTTGAACAGTGCAAGTCAGAGTGAGAAGTAGCCTTATGGAAGAAGTGTTTGGGTAAGAAGGGGCTCCTCATATTTGTTGGAACCAAGATGTCTATTCCCACTTCACAAGGAAGGATTTGACTGCAGCTGGACGTAGTTATTGCAGAAGCTATGGAAAGAAAGGGCAAAACTTACTGCTGCGAATTCTGAAAATGTGTAGAGCACTTTCAAAAGATGTATTGCAGAGATGACAGCTACTACGTCTTTTCTGTAACTTTTCCTACTCATGTATGCAAGCACTTTTTGTATTGTGGAGTTGCAACAGTAATGTACAGCAAAGAATCAAACTACTGAGGCCCTGAGGTTGCTGTGGAGTCATTCCAGGGCTTTATGGAAGACAGCTTAAGCCGCTAGTTGGAGAAAATATCAGACCCTTTACAGATTAAGGCTGTGGTTTTATTTTTCACTTGTTTTCTCCTAATTGGTGAAAGCCCTTGCAGAAGGGTAGAATCTGGCTTTCCTCTTCAATAAAATTTTTACTCTTATGTTTATGTGATGCTAGGAAGCACTTAGGGCATGTGATTTGCTTTGCAGATCCAAGAACACAGTTGCCTTCTCATTGCAAGGGACAATATTTATTGCCACAAAAAAAGTCATATTCACAACTCAGGAAATTAAAATATTTCCAGTAACTCAGAGACTTTTCTTGTGTTATTGAGCTCAATGCCTAGTGATGCCATTTTGTACCAGTGGAGGACACCATTGGTTTGTGGTGAATATCAGACAGCTAAATTTCTACACAACTGGTAGTTCACCATTCTGCTACCCTCTGTGTGCATATTTATGTCAGGAAAGATGAGTGCAAAATGTTTTCCAAATTGTTTATATCTGCTTCTGTTCAGTGAAAAGACAACACAGGTCACGCAGTCATGATAAATCTAAATCACTGTCAGAAATCAATTCCTAATAATTTTTTTCAGTTATTTTTCCCAGACCTCATGTTTCTCCTTTTATCTAAATCTCCTATTTGGCTTCCTGATAACTATTAAGTTTTGACAAGTAAGTTAAAGCATCATGCTCTTCATGTACAATATGTCTGAAAAAGGTAGTCATAATCTCTTGGGTTATATATTTTAGAATCTTGATTTAAATGCAGATTTTTAAAGTCCCCAGTTAGGCATCCATGAATAATGTCTCTCACTTGAATAAAATACCAATAGTGAAAATACTTTGGATTCAACATTTTCTTCCAGAGACTGAACATAGTTAATAGGGACTCCTGAAGAGGATAGAGTTCAATGGATTATTTTTTTCAAGGAATTTTCAGGTAATACAGTAATTCTCCAAGTAGGCTTATTTCAATATAACAGAATTTCAATATACTTACTCACAAAGAAGTTAATACATTTTAGCTAATTCTCAAGTCATTTTTCCTTTTGTCATCTAAATTAATATTTACCTGCACAGTAACTCTTAACCAACAAGAGTTCCTGTTGTAGATGAAAAGCCCAAGACTGTCAAGGTGCAATAAAGTAAATCGCAATGTTTCACACAGCCCTAGAGCTAACAAAGGTGTTTGTATTGACTATGTTGAAACATATCATTTGGCTGGGTAAGTATAATGCTAGTCTTTATAGGCCTACTCTGCAACTGATTGGGAATGGTAGGCTCTTTCAGAGCAGGAACCAATTTTAGGAAGCTAAGGCAAGCCAGTGTGGTGAACGGAGATTTATGTCTCACTGAAGCAGTGAACTCCTTTCCCACTAATGCTTTGCAGCTCACATGAGCCTTTGCATAGACCTTTGCCCCCCCTGAGGATCCCAGGATTGTCGAAAAGACTGGATTATTCTAGAAAACAAGGTAAGAAGTCTATAAAAGGGGAAAGAAGCCACACCTCCCTCTCTCTCTCGGCATCGGCACCAGAAGAGCAAGGACTACGGCTCCTTTGCCCTCCCGTTGCGAAGCTGGCTGAGGGCCAGGATCAAACGGCAACTCTTCTACCATCTGATATATATTCAGAATTTGAACAGACTCTGCTGCTATCTGTCTGCGAAGCGGACTGCGTGAGTTTTCTGGTCCTAATTTCCCTTCCCTCCCCCACACAGCCAGC
>JAVSBS010006101.1:0-21392 GCA_033124195.1 Coracias cyanogaster
ACCTAACAGGTATTTTACACCACAGCTGAAGCACTCACTGAAATGTGCTTCCTCCCAGGTTTGTCAAGCTGGTCTTAAATTCCTATATGCCTTCATGCTTCATTACCACAGCAAATTAAGATACTCCAAAACTCCTCCAAATCCTACTAACAAAAACCTGAATGCATTTCAAAGGAACCTTTCATTACCAGGATCTGTTTGTGGCACCTGTGGAACAAGTGTTAGGCAACATCCAGTAGTTTGCCAACACAAGTCATTTGGAAATTAGCTAACCCATCAAGCACCACTAGATCTCACATTACCTGCCGGAGGTTGCCATTATCAGAACATTTAGCTACTACAAATAAAGATTGTTTGGAACACAGGATTTGAGCAGAAAATACACCTGAAGCTGTATCTGTATTAGGCAACAACTTGCAGGCTTGCCTGCATTTTATACTTTCAGATGGATTTTCAAGAGGACTTTCAAATGGAAGCCACCACAGAACAGTATCTACACATTGCCTGCTTCAAGGAAGGATAGGAGCAAATAGTTTTTTTCCCAAGAGATGGCATATGCAGGAAGCCCATTGGTGCCTTGTAATTCCAGTTACAGTCTCTACCCTTCCTACCAGAAAGAGCAACATGGATCTGAACATACAAAATGGGCTCTGAGGACTAGAGCAGATAGATAGTAGTCAACTGTGTATGAGGCAAATGAATGGGCAAGAGATTACCATTAAAGGGGTCTCGCATACATATTTGTATACATATTTTTATACATACATATATATACACACGCTTTAACATATCAAACAAGGATGAATATATAAGCTTCAGACTTTCTATTTTCGAGTGCATTAACATCTGCTGTACAGACACAAAAAGCCAAAAAGGATAGACAAACAACTATATGCAACTTATGACTTAATCTGAGAGAACTGTGTCTATTGCCTGTCTCCAGGGACTATTCTTTCATTTGGGGCTAACTGAAAAGTTTTCTGCTTCCTATCTATTTCTAGCCAAATGTAAAAGCTGTGACCTCAACAGACCACTTCAACTATTGCAACCGTGCTTGTTTAGAACAACTCAGTCACATCCTTCTCTGGGTTGTTCCTCACCTCCATGCAGCTATCATGGGCAAACCACTAGAGGTCTATGGAGAAATCTCTCCATATAAAACAGGGAGAATATTCTTCCAGGCCCAATCTGAGAATGATTCTGCTCAACCTTCAGGATCACGCTTGACAGGTGAGAAGACTGTCATTTGGTAAAGCCACTCACCCATCAGCTTCATGCAGGTCAGCTGACGAGCAGCATTTCGATTCTCTCCTACCCAAAGCAGGGCACAGAAAAGTAACCTAAAATCCAAATATTTGAAAACTGTCAAGTGTTCTTTTTATATTACTATTTCCATCCCTATTTGCTTTTCTCAGCTGCTTAACTTAGAAAAAAAAGGCAGTTTTCAATGCAGAGCCACTGTGTATGTAGACGCCTGACACACCCCAGTGACTTGTTTTTACAGGAGCTGCACAGTAGTCCTTGTGTTGCCTCAGTAACAACTCCTACACTAGGACACTTGAGGAAACCAGGGCACAATTTAATGAGTACCATGGCACGTATTCTGTAATCCTAAAGCTACTTCAGTAATGTCTGGGAAAAGGCTGTTTACTTCTTACCTTGACATCTGCAAAGAAAATACGAAATAGACTGTCACCTGTGACACATGCAAATCCCAGTGCAGAGCAACCTGGCACTGTTACTGGCACACATTATACCAGAGAAATGACCGAGTACGTGTATTGGGTTTGGAGATTTTTTCCTAAATATCTTCTACCACATTCTGGATTTCATATGCTGACACGTTAACAGAATTAGCCTATAGTAAAGAAGAACTAGTGAGTTGCAAGCATACCATTGGTAGAAAAACAGCAATGAAAAAAGCTGGGTGGGTGCTTTATGAATATCACAGATGGATGTGACAGGGTTCTCAAAAGCTGGCAGGAAAAGTGTAAGAAGCAAGCAACTAAACAAGGTAATGTGTCTTCTGCTGGATTTACCATTTTGCTCTTTGTAATTAGAACCTTCTTTATAAAAGCTGTTTACTTCTCTCCTACTCAAACAGCCTAGAGGTGCCATACCAGTCCGCACTGAATGTCCCCTTTCTTTTTTTTTTTAACCTTTTTCCTTTTCTGGTCAGGCAGCACGCAGAGGATACAGACCAGAGAGCCAGGTCAATAATGATTTTGTGATTTTTTTCCAAGATACCCAGTTCCTAAAAGGATTTGAAGGGTCAATGGGTGTCAAAAATGCAATCTGCTCTGGAACAACTACAGCACTTCTTCACGTTTTTATAGTAATTCATAGGGAAAACGAGACATTATTCTTGCAATTAAGGAACAAATGCAACAGCCTACAGAATCTGGCAGATCAGATATGCAGAAAACAGCACTGCACTCAGAATAAGATGACTGCCTCAAATATACCACAACCTCGTTCTGCAGCCAAACTTCTGCAAATTACAACAAGGGATTCCTTAAAGCAGCCCACTAGTAAGATCTTTGTGAGCTTCACAATTAAATTCTGTAAGATCCAGATTTAATCCAAAGACAAGGACAATCTAAGGAGAAGAAATACAGATCCAATGGTCAATATTGAAATGACAGCCATGTGGAAAGCACAAACTCTCCAGATGGTGCGTTTGGACTTTTTGTCCTTTAGCAATGAGGACCCCAGGGCTGGCTGGTTTTTATTTTTTATAGCATTTTTCAAAGTACACTCCGATTTTAAGCATTCGTTACTCTTCATAGATGGTTTTGACAGTAAACTTCACTGACGGTTCAAGAGTGCCTACTGTTTCAAGGAGGGAATCCCTTCCTGAGAGAGACAGACTTTGACACATTGAAGATTTTAGCTTTGTACCTCACACTTTTTTTTTAATTTACAAAATTGGATAAAGAGAAAGCAAAGAAGGGCTATTACTCTTTCCTTACTGTATCCTCCCTTAAGCTCTTGGTATCTGCTTTAGCACATTTTGATGCTGCATTCTGAACATTATTTCAGGCAATTTTTTCAGTGTGTGCCCCTTTTTAATAGAAGCAAACTGCCTTAGTCCCCCAAAAAAAGCTACGCAGAATGCTAACTAATGAGATATCTTTATCCCCAGTAAAAGATCTGGACAACTCTTATCAAGTACAATCTATACTTATTTACAAGTACTGATCATAGAAAAGTCACACAAACCTTTCTCTGAATTTTATAATTTTCTAAATGCCTAAAGTATTCCCTTACCTTTCTAATCTTAGAATATAATAGGAAAATGCGTTTGCTCAAAATTTTTCTAAAATACAAAAATTACTTTAATGGAATCCTATATTTTCAGATAATTATTACAGAATCACAGAATCTCTGTGGTTGGAAAGGACCTTCAAGATCATCCAGTCCAACCATTATCTATGTCTACCAGAGAATAATATTTTTTACGAATTCACAAAAATAAAAGTTAAAATAGTTGCTCTCAAATAGTTGCTTGTGTTTCACTCCTCTTTCTTACATTACTGGAATTTTTCAGTTATTTGTTGTTCTCCGTCACTCAGATGTTTTACTGAAATAGATGGCAATGCTGCCAGACAGCTCCGTCAGACGGCTCTGAGACAACATGATTTACACCTTAGATGTATGTAACTTATGTCCCACATTTGGTAACCGTTCAGTTTGATCTCTAGAACAATATGTCATGTAACCAAAATATGAGAAAAATGCATAAGCAATGCCCTGAGCGAACAGAAACAACAGCATCAACTTACATTTCTCACGGTGTTCTCACTTTTCCGGTGCACACAGCAGTGTTTTACCCTATAGACTTGAATATGTTCAGAAATTAAAAGATACACCACGATTTGGTAAAAAGCTTTGGCACAGTTCTTTAACACTGGTAACAAGTTCAGAGAGTTAGCTTCTGCGAGAAAAATGCAAAAAAGATCATAAATCTATAAGCATACGAATTGTCAAAGCAAACCTGAAAAGCAGAGCGGCAAAAGGAAGGAATGGGATTCATTATGAAAATCAGCAGATAATTGTAACAAAAGCATACTATAAAAATGAGTCATATAGCAAAGGAAGAAACAAAAAGCAAGGTGGGAGGACAAAGATACCATTGAAAAAAGCACATTGAGCTAGATAACATACACAATGCATCAAGTCTTTTCAGTACTCTAACGCAACCAGCCAAACTTGTTGTCTTTCAGCTTTCCGAAACACAATGACATCCTTTGACGAGCGAGGAACTTAGAGACACTATTAGGTGCCATCCTTCAGCCCATTACATATGCACACTATCATCAGTTCACTTATCATTCTCCTTAAATATTTGTCTTCTGTATACGAACCAAGAAGTTATCACACACTTTGCAGCAAGGCTTGTATATCCCTCATAACACCACACTGTTGTTGAGAGTTTCCACGCTGATGCCGTGCTCTCGATCACGCTGGCACGTAGACGAACAAAGCTGCCTGCCTCAGCATTCCAAGACATGCAGGACCACAGGATACGACGTTACTTCTTGCTTGCACCCAAAAGAAATTAAGGGCTAACTTCTCTGTCCATCTTGGGGATCTCAGGATAAAGGAGGCCCTGAGATTAATTCCTCAGTAGTAACAAAGTTAATGTAGGGATAGTCTTGTTACATGACATAGAAATGGATTCTGTTCTCCCTAATTACTAGGATAGAGACCTGTCACTCTTGAGACATGCAACATTTACGCCAGTAGACAGCACTGGGAGTTTCAAAAGCTGTTTTAGAGCTGAAGTCCTCAAAAGCATTAGCAGCAATTTTGTCTGACTGCATTGACCGAGACCCATGGACCCAACTGGTTCTGTTCTGACAGACCAGCGACTCTTACACAGCTTCTATTTCCCTGAGAACATGAGCACATGTTGCAGAAAGCACATTTTGATGGTTTAACCCATAGTAGGCCCAGAGCTTTTTATATGCATACAGCTTTGTGAGAAAGTCCCCAGATACTTCCAGCATCCCAACAATAGCCCAAAGGCATGTTTCTACCATTCTGTGAAAACAATTACTGGTAAATTGTTTCAGATCTGCTGGCAATATATTTGGAACTGGGAATGCTACAGTTGTTGCAATGGGCGCTTGGATTTAAAAGGTCTCTAGCATTGACAATATTCCCAAACCTACTGTCATGTCTGAGCGGATGGCATTCCCAAACTGTGCTGGGATACATACACCCTTCTGTGATCATAATTTCTAATGAACTTAAGAAACAAAAAGGAAAAATATGGGAATTCATTCATTTCTGATTTAATTTACATTGAAATTCTGTTTTTCATACAGTGGAATGGATGCACACTTCCAACATAAAGCAGCTCTTGGTTCTGTTACTTCGAGGGACAAAACCAGGACAAACTACCACAAGAAGAATGGCAACAGAAAGGCTGAACGGTGAGAAATAAAGGCAGATCATTCTGGTCAAGGAGCAAACAAATACAATTAAAATCCATGGCACACTCATTTTTGCGTTAAATCACTGCAGGATCATTACACTTTGGGTCATTTTACATATACATATGCAACTAAAATTATAGCAAAATATTGTAAGAATAGCTTCGTGGCCTGTCTTTGAATAAAAAACAAAATCTTTTGAATGAAACCACTGAGGGTTTTAACTGCTTTGCTATACAGCAATAGCAACTCACAAACAGTACGTGATGTGTGCCATACCTGGGGAGGAATTTTCCCCAGGAACTATCCCCAGACAGTCTTTGGAAAGTTACTACTTGGAACAAGAGCTAATATATAAGCATGACATTCCCTTTCCTGCCTCATTGCCCTCCACAGGCAAATAAAATGAAATGACTGCCGCAGCGTAAACACTCGTCCATGTACTATTACTCATAAACAGTCAGAATAACACAATGAAAAAAATAACAAGTGCATGAATGTAACATGAAATGAACTGCAATGTAAGATTTACGTACAACCAATATGTAATTAGAGCAGCCTAGACATGGAAATACTTTTCAGACTGTTGACCTGAAGGATATTTTTTCTTATATTTAGGCTGAGACATTTCCTTTAACTGAGATTTCAAAGCACAATGTTACGCTATTTCAGAAATATAAAAGCAACACACATTGTACTATGTCACAAGGTGGTTGAGCTGAGATATGGTTGAGGTTCAAATGCAGTAACTTCACTGCTAACTACAAGCTTGGCTAACAGAGAGAACATAAAAGCACCTGCTTAGCTTTGTGTCCCTATTAATTTACTAAAAAACCGTATACACCAACACTTGGAATCACTGTTTTTACTAGAGAACACAGCTCTGTTAACAGGAAGCCCAGCTTCTTATGGAAAAGGACCCTGGCATTGTCTGTTAACATTAGGTGCAAATTCAACTGTCTGCTTGTCTGTCCTGGTCATCACAGTACCCAGATGCTTTAAAGATAAATATGAAAGCATAATCCTTAATTCAAAGGGCATGCAATCTCCCAAGGGAAATTTACCCAGAGAGAAACTCAAAGGGAGCTGCTATTTCAAGGGCAGTGTGCAGGTCTAACTCTGGACTAGGCAACGTCACCAGTAACAGAGATCTGTGCAGAGGTCAGAATCATTAGCTATTTCTTCAAAATAAACTTTTAATAACCAGGTTAATAACCTGGCTAACAGAAGTGTAACTTAAGGTGGGAGACATGGGACAGTCACAATAGGTTTTAAAGGTGAACTGAGGCAAGGAATATTTTGTGGTTCAAGCTGCACACCATGAATGTGGAAGGAGAGGGTGATTGCTATTCCAGCACCAGGAGAGTATGGCACTTCAAAGACTTGTAAATTAAGATTGCCTAAAATAAGGAGATTAAAACAACCCTAAACTTTGGTTTTTTACACACTGCTGCTAGGTTTCTGCAAGTTTGTGATGTATTTCGATCAACAAACAAGCTTTGTTTTGTAACAGAAGGAAATCAACTTAGAATAAAGAAAGATTGATTGATTCTTATGTAAACCCTTGCTTCCTGGAGCTGAGCTTTCAAGTAAAACATCCAATACCATAGTCGCATAGCAACCTCCCCACTCCCATTACAGGTGGACTGGCTGGCCTGTTCCACCTTTCCTGTTTCTCTAGGCTGCATAAACACAGCACTTGAACAGGTAGGATTTATGTCAGCACAGTGAACTTCCTAGTTTGTGGACAACTTGTATTTAAGAAAATGAGTTCTACCCAAAACAGCCTGAGGTAGAAACCTGTGATGTTGTGTTTATGTATCCCAATATATTATGAAAATGAATAGCATCTGAAGTCTTACAAACTCACTTTTACACTCTCATCTTATGATGATTGGATTATCCAGCTAAGTAGAAGGCATTTCAGTACAAGTAACACTGTGCCTAGAAAGTCAAGTTTTATTTGCTGTTAGTCACTAACATTTTTGGAAGCACTCTAGTATTGTATCAGATAATCGCAACAGTAAATTTTTTATCACTGATCCTAAGTGAGAAATAACTGCAAACAACACTGTTTTTAAAAGCCTTTGTGTATTTACAACCAGAATAAGTATAAACTAGAAAACAACTGAGGCTGAATACTGGTATTGCAGCAAAATTGTGCAACACCAATTACAAATAAGTACGTACTGCCCCACCTCATTTTGTTCTCCTTTTTATTTGTTGGATGATGATTGCTATGCTAAGCATGGCAAGTTCCTTCTTTTATTTCCAACTACCCTTTGATGCCTCTATTTTCCTTCCATATGCTTCTACTTTCTGCCTTTATTATTACCTTTGAGTATTAATACCTTTAAGACCAGGATGCACATAACTTTTTCCTAAAGTAAGGTAAACTTAAAAGAGTTTTAAATGACTCGTTGTTGCAAGCTGTGACTCACAGTAGGATTCATAGAAAGCCAATTCTGATATCAAATAGTAACACGGCAGGAAAAGGTCCTGTAATGTAGACATAAAAAGACCTGAAGTTACTGCCGTGCCATTTTCTCTGTTGGGCGGCTGCCAGGTACGTGCTGCTTGTCCCCTCGCTTCCAGGCGAGCCCGAGCGGTGTTTGTCTGCCACCTCCCGGGGCAGTGACAGTTCTGGGGACACAGACTGGCCACTAGCCAACAGGGACAAGCCACAAGATGACAGCTAGCCATGGTAGTGGCCACTGAACACACCTTAACTACTACAAAAGTACTTTGGTTAAACACTCAAAAATTTGACAACACTGCAATTAGTGAACTGTACTGCTGTGCTCGATTACTCCATCTTCATCCTTCTGGCTGCAAGGCTTGTTTCAGACCCTACTTTAATCCAGTACACAGGCAAATTAGCATTACTTGGGGGTTCTTTTGTTGGTTTGGTTTTTCCTTTGTTTGCATCGGGTTTTTTATTTGTGGGGGTTTTGTTTTGGTTTTTTTTACTTTACCATTTGAGTTTTTCTAGATTTATTTTTCTGCCTGGAAATTTTGCTTGGGCAGAACCGGAGGCTGTGAGTCCCTCTCCAGTTCTCAGTCCCTTGGACATTGCTGCAGCCTGGCTGTAGGCATTCTGGAATGCACAGAAATGGCTGCTGGACACGCAACACTGACTGTGCATGCACTGGAGAACTGATCTGCACACGTACTATACACCCAAAGCATTCAGGACATGTTGGACTCACTGTATGCAGACTATAAATATCTGTCCACAAATCTTAAGGAAAACCCAATGTAACCCTGCCTCTGAGGATATCCAGCTGTTGGCTTAAACAACTTTCAGGGCTCTTTTCACACTTTAATGTTTCATCATTAAAATAAAGTTTTAAACAGAAATCCAGCTTCAGATTTCATTTCATTATGGTAAATTTTCCAAAGAACCTACAAGGCAATACAAATAAACATTGATGAATACTAACATTGATCCACAACAGCAAGTAGTGTTAGAGAAAGAGAACAACTACTTATAGAGGGAAAGAATGTTGGAGTGAAAACAGGACAAGGTTTAGAAAAGGTTTGGTCTACACGTGGATTATTTATACCTTTCTTGGAAAGCTGAAAAGCTTCTTGCAAAAAATAAACCAGGCAATACTGTGTTAAACAGCATTAAACTATAGACAATTCAAGCAAATTAAGCTGAGGAGCCTAGAATTCAATCTATAATTCTAACACCTTGTTATACTATAAAAATACATTACTGAAACTATGCAGTCCACTACAATTATTTTCTACTACTCACTCTTGTTATTCACTACTCCATTCACCTTGCCTCTGCTTTATATAAGCAAACTTACATACAAAATTTCTAAATTAGCTTCACTCCTTAAATAAACTGATTTTAAAACCTGACAAATTTTGCTATTCTCCAAAAAATAAACTTCCTTTCATTGCATTACACCTGCACCCTTTACCACAGCATGTCACTGATTCCCTTTTTTTAAATTTCACAACAGATTGAGATCAAGAAGCCCAATTCACTGGGTAACAGGGGACAGATTGCCTACAGTAATCAAATGGGAAAGGTGACAACAGAAGGGATGAATTGGAACTAGGAGGAAATAAGACATTTCCTCCCCAACTGCTGATGATAAACAAGACCACTACTGGATCTGGCAATGCAGAAGCAGCAACAGATCCAATACCCAGCCGCATAATTTTCATGTATTGAGGTCTTACGTATTCCAAACCGCACAGTGCTTCTATTGGTCTGACAGAGTGGCACATAATGAGCTGCTGCTCCAGTCTCCTTCTTCAGCACCTCTCTGTAGCACTGTGCTGGACATGACACGGTGAGCAGAGTAAAAAAAACCCTATTTTAGAGAATATTACTCAGGCAACAGAGATGATGCCACAGCTCCTACCAGTCACATACCCATGCAAACGGTTTGACCCCTGACAATCCTGTCAGCTGAAAGATCCTTACTGCATAGCATTTTCAGCTGAGCACTATTGCCTTCTCCTCACCACCCAAATTCCCCCAGCTGCTTCCTTCACTCTTCACTACAAACTCCAGCAATATCAGTGCAGAGCCCAAGAAAACAAACTCAGCGAAGCTTGTTAGCTTGGGTTTTGCATCCTTCCTCATCTCTGCCATTGATGCAACCAATTAGTGAGACAAACCTTGCTCTAAACCGGTGGATATCAAATGGGGAGAAAAAACAGTTTGACAGGAAGATGAATTTCATTCTTAATTATGGCCTATGGGAATATAAATTTAGACTATCTTTTTTAGTTCACAGAATTCCCTTGGTGTTGTCCATTTAGAAGTAGAAAAGGACAGATTGTGAGCTCTGTGGGGGTACTCAAGTACTGCAGAACTCTCAGCTGTGGACGCAACAGGGCCCACCACCACCCTGGCCAACAGCAAGACAGGGTTTTCAGTTTTCAAACGAACGTGTCTTCACTGTACATATGCTGAAATCCATCTTAGGGGAGAGGCGATACAGCCTTCAGTAATATTATGACAGAATGGGGAGGACAATTCCCAGCATCCTCTGCATTCAGGCAGCTTCAGATTCAGCATTAACACTGAGAAATTAATAGGGCAGTTCAAATCCAAGAGCTGTAAACGTTCTGGCTAGCACTGAGCAGGCATAATTGTGAGTGAATCCATCAGAAAAAAAGTTTCTGAACAATGTTTTTAGTAGTTATAGAGTTGCACTAAAAGGGTTGCACAAAACCTGTGATTTCATAACTAGCATTAAAAAATAATCTGCTGTGGCAGCTAAAATCACTTGGAAGACAGGTATGTCAGCTCTATTTGATAACCTCTGTCCCAGCTTTGTGAAACGGTCTCCTTTCAAGTTTGCTCCACTGCTATTGTTTGCCAAGATCTCAGCCTGGCAGCCCTTAAGATTCAACATCCATCTGTTTTAAGATCTCATTTTCTTCCAGTTGTTTTTTCCAAGTGACACATAATTTTGGTCTCTTTTCCAAGCAGAAATATTTAAATGCCAATGGACTGTTGGTACAGCACTCTTCAATTTCTGCTCAGTTTCAGATTGGTTTTCA
The DNA here is from genome assembly GCA_033124195.1 of Coracias cyanogaster. Classification (NCBI taxonomy): domain Eukaryota; kingdom Metazoa; phylum Chordata; class Aves; order Coraciiformes; family Coraciidae; genus Coracias; species Coracias cyanogaster. Next base: position 10,977 of record JAVSBS010006101.1, read on the forward strand.
ATTTCTGCACCGCCCACTTAAGGAGAACTATAATCCACCATAGTTTACTTGTTAACTCATAGCTTGCCATTAAGTTTCACGACAATTAGTAAACTAAGCATGAATCACTACAGCACAGTACACATTAGTTTGTAATATGAAAGCAACAGGACATTGCTATCTGAAAATTAAAGTGCAGCCTTCCCAAGCAGACAGGCCTGTAATAATTCACTGCTCCAGTTACCTCAGACTAGAAGCCCTGAGCTACTCCACTAGAAATGACACGGCTTCAGAAGGAATGAAAGGAACAGTCATATTCTAAACCAACATCCGAGACATGCAAAAGCAATTAGCAACTAAAGTCGTCGTTGTAAGCTTAGCTGCTGCATCCCCTTTATTTGCTCCCATAACATCGACAAGAAAGCTTCAAATCAAAGCTGTCAGGTAGGTCAATAAACTTACAACATGACTGAACTCAAGCCAGCAGATCTTTGGATGAGGCCCAAATTTCAGTTACAGAAAGCCAAACTAGATATGACAGTGTTAGCCTAACTCAAAACTCTAAAATTTAAAGACAAGGAAACATTTTCAAAGTTACTTTGCAACATAACCTATCACTTACACAGAGGTCTGGCAGGTAATACTGCCCATTCTGACATTCACACCAAAACATAAACATCTTCATTATCACAGAGTTGTGAAAGAGTTCACACTTAACTGCAGAACAAGGAAAGCTATTAGGGCTGAAGCAGTAAAACACAGCATATCAGTAAGACTTTAAAGTTCAACTTTCCTTCTGTACATTAGCGCCCCTTTTAATTTTCTCCAGCTAATATATTAGCCTTAACACCACATATGAGAGCTGCAGTTCCTTGAAGTAATTCACAGCAACACCGGGCAGAAGGGGAATAGACACTAGCTGTATTTAGAGCAGCTGGGGTTTTGGCTGAAATCCATTCTATGCATGGAATTACAGAAAGCAACAACACCAGTTTAAGAGATGGCACGTTATTCTATTATACGGTGTGATGGGGCTACAGGAGGTAAGGAACAAAAGTCTTAATGACATTAGGAATAACTTATTTTGCTCTTTACTAAATCTTTCTATTAGACAAGCAAGATGTTCTTGGTGCTGTCATCACTCAGCAACAACTTTATCATTTTACAAAACTGAAGGCAGCAATCCCAAAACCAGAAGCGGCTAAAATTACAATAGAAATATAACTGAACAGAAAACTAGAAGAAAATTTCAGTTACTAAGGAAGCTGACAATCAGCAGACCTAGAATAACATACACATTATCTAATTACAAGTTTCACCAGCATTGTTTTAAGTGATTACTTGTAAGGAACTGGCTCACAGATGGGAAATGGAGAAACATTACACTGATGAATTAGAAATGCAGTTTTTTTGATTGAAATTCTATTTATATATCAAATATTTTCAAAACAGGTTCTGTTGTGACATTGATAAAACAGCTCCAAATAAACAGCAATTAGCCTCATATCACAAAAATCACTATTCTCTAAGAGCTTGTAGCAGACAGCTTAACTACCAAAACAGATTGATAGGTATATTTGTATTTCACTTCTGACTAACAATAAAATCAAGATTCTTCAATACCGAGAAGAAAAAAATGTTACTCCACAGATTAGTCAAGTGAGAGTTTAATGTCTGTTCCCTTTTTGGGGGTTTAGCTTCAGAATAAAAGGCTACACATTCAGTTTTTCTTATGTTCTCTTTCCACATATTATTGTGGTTTAAGAAAGTGACTTTTGGAAAATGAAGCTGAAATGAACCCAAAGAGTGTTAGTATCAAGCCACTTCAAATATTGCTGCATAAATATTACCATATTATACAATTTTAAGAACACTTACACTGCTGTTATGAAGGCAGCTAAGTCAGCTTTTGCCTTTGTATCTGCCAAGCCTCCTTCAATGCATTTGTTTCATATAGCAGCGTCTCTCTACCGTGGCTGATTCAAAGCCCTTCTCTCACAGATAGGACTTGTGATTACTTTGTAAATAAAGTTATGTAGCTTTCGGGGGAGCTGCCTCCTGTGTCCTGGAGGTCTCTTGAGACGATGACCTCTTGGCCTGGCTTTTGAACTTGCCTCCTTGATTAACTCTAGCTCCTGTGAGATGAAGGGGACGGGTCCACTACTAGCAGGCATTGCTGTTACCTCACCAAGGGCAACGTGCCGGCTTGCTGCAATCAAACGACTGTTCAAGAGACTGTTCGTTAATGAAATAGCCCACGACGAGGCCCGCAGGGCCAGGGCTAGAGGTCACCAAAACCTCCTAGTCTCTGCACATCGTCCTTCAGGATTTCAACAATAAGCGGTCCGCAGGGAAGCGGGGATGGAGCAATGAGAGAAAACGCCCACATTGAGACCCTTACGAGCGCCATGAGTCCAACTGTCGCGGCCCCAGGGCCCTACTTGGCCTGAAGATGGTGCTCCGGCCTGCCCTCTACGACACCGGGGAGGGGAGAGGAGAGGAGAGGAGAGGAGAGGAGAGGAGAGGGGCCGGGCCGGGCCCCGCCGCGAGCTCTGGGCCGGCGCTCCCGCCTCAGCGGCGCGGCCTCCCCGCGGGGACGCACTCACTGACCATTTCCGCCCCAGAGCCGCGCGCTGCTATGACGCACTTCCTCCCGCGTGCCGCCACACAGCGGCCACCCAGCCCCGCCCCCGGCTTTTCCCAGCGTCCCCCGGAAAGCCGGGCCGCGGGCGCCCCGCCGCCATTTTGTTGCTGGCGCTGCCGGAGCTCCGGGCCGTGGCGGTTGGCGCGACGGGTGGAGCTGCCCGTGGCGGCGGCGGCTGCAGTGCTGGGCGATTTTTAGAAAGGTTTTTAAAATCTTTTTGGGGCCTTTGTGCCCCAGCCCTGTTTTAACAGGCCATGTCCGCAGAGGGAGCCTCCGGCGACCAGGTGAGCAGGAGGAGGGTGAGGTTGTAGGCCGCTCCCTGAGGGGAATAGTGGGGGCTAGGCCTGCCGTGGCCGTGGGGCGGCCTGGCCTGGCGCCACCCGGGGGTGGCCGCGCTGTGCAGTCCTCGGTGGGGCGGCGGGGCTCTCGGTATGGCGTGTGGGGCTGGGCGCTGCCCGCAGCTGCTGTTACGCTGACGGCCGCGCGCGGACCACACCGGGGGCTGAGTGAAGCATGGCCAGGGTGCGGAAGCGTGGTCCCTGCCTTCTGCCTGGGCCCGTAAGCCTTGCCGGTCTCCTCAGCGGCGCGGTCGGTGAAGGGCTCCCTTCCCCCACCGCACACACCCATTTTGAGGAACTCGCGTTTATTCCGTCAGCGAAGCGTTGCTCTGGGGGAAGGGGAGGCGCGGAGCCGCTCCCAGCGTCCGCCCTCGGTAAAACCGGTAATTGTCCGAAAACTGTGTCTCAGCCTTCGTTTTTCTGGTAAGCAAACTTTCATTCAGGTCGAGGTGGACAATAGACACTGCAGCGAGCTTCGCTTTCTCTATCTCATTTGTTAATGGTCATTGAATACACGCGCTCCGGAAGAACGTTGAAACCTGGCTAAGGTGTTTACATTGGTATATTTGCCGTGTTTTGTAAAGTGAGCATTTGCTGAATGTGTGCACCTAACGTGTAAGGTTCTGTGCCTCTTCAGCAATAGCCTTTTGCTCTAGAATAAGGCATTATAAGCCTTAAAACACTTTTAAACTAGAAACAATTAAAATAGCCTTATTTAACGAAGAATTTTCATTATGGTACAGTAGTCCCGCTTGTGCGGGGAGGGAGAATAACTACTGCTAGTTTTGGTTTGGTTTTTTCTGAATATACTACAACATGTATTTATCATAACTTCATATTTTCTAGGCAGGTGCAATCTGTGTTTAGTGTTATCCTTTTAAATCTGGTATTACCGTGAACTACTTAGTGGCAGAATTTCTCTAAACAGGCCTTTTAAATAGTTGGTGTTCTATTTAAGATCAATATTGCTTGAAGGGGTGGAAGGAAAGTTCCTCCCTGAGGCAGGAGTGATTGATAACACTGTAGCATGCCTCAGTGGCTGGTGTAACCTACAAAAATACTTAAAATTAAGCTGTTGACTTAGTACTCCCTTGAGAAACTTTTCTTTTTAAAATGTCAGTCTCTTTGCAGAGCAGGTTATGTTTCTGCCTGTCTCTGAAAGGGTGGCATGTAAACTCTCTGTAAGACCACAAATTTTGGAGGAGGGGGTGGGAAAGATAAGTGCTCAAAATGTAAAATACCCAGTTTCTGTCTCATTAGGAAAATATCCTGTGAATACCAGCCTGTATGCTCAAAGCTGGTCAGATTAATAAGTATACTTGTAGTATGTTTAAGTAAGACATTATTCGGAATGGTTTACTTCATCACAAGGGAGATAGCTACAAAGAAGTAAGAATATGCTACTATAACATTTTGATAATCCTAGTGTGTAACTTGTTCCACATTTAAGCTTACCCACTCCAATATATTTTTAAAATTGCACTGTTGTTTAATTACATAATTAAACTGCTGGTTAAAGTAGTGTGTTTCTGTAGTTTGCAATATGTTACTATTTAACTCAAAGAAAACTCTGACTTAAGTTTTTATTTTCTTTTGCAATAAAACATTTATTATGCAAAAGGTTATTTATTATTGTCTGCATACTGTCCAGCTATTCTGGAAAGTACCAGCTTTAATATTGTGTTGCCATATCATCTTGTGTTTTAGCATTCAAAAATTGCAAATCAGTATTTGCAGCCTACGTGAAGCAGGTAGTTTAACATATGGTTTAGATTTTGTTTTTTGGATCCATATTAAGGCTGATCCTTTTTACCCATTGTGGTGACTGTTTTCATGTCAGGTGCACATTAATTTTTTTAAAAAAAAACAGCTCTTTTATAGATTGGGTTGAATTATTTTTTTCCATCCTCTTTGTGAAGGTCTCTGGATTCTTGCTTAGAAGTCCCTAATTTTATTTTTTTTTTTTATGATTAGTTACCTTCCTGCCATCAATTTTCTTCAGTTTCACTAAGCTGTCCTCTACTTTTTTTCTTACCTTGGCAGACTTTTGTACTCCTTATGTTAAGATAGGCCATAATTTGATATCAGTGTCTTTAGCGATATTACCATGAAGGTTTCCACACCCTAGGCTGCCGCTCACCTGGTGGTGCAGTGAGGCAGATGTGCCTTAAGTAAGAGTTGATGTCAGTCTAACTGTGGCCTTCAGAGCGTGATAGACCCACGTTCACCATGGCTCTGTGGAGGGAGGAACAACAAAGCAGTTGTGCCTTGCTCCCTTCTCCACACTGCAGCTGCTCTATAGCATAAGCTAGTGCTATGTAAAGGGCCCTCTAGATTTACATACATAATATTCTTATGGTTTTAATGTTCTGTAGCAAGCTGAAGCAAGGCAGAAGTTGGATTGCATTTGGCTTTCCTGTTTTACATTTCATCTCCTGCTTCCACAACCAGCTTCTGAGTTTTTAGGTACCATTTTCATTAATGGTCACATAGTTCGATATAAGAGGGTGACTGTACAGTTAATTCATATCTATGTTGTGCATAAGATGTACACATGATAGTGTATGATGCAGATGTTAAAGATCTTTGACAGAATTGCTAGCTCTGACTCACTCAGAGGTGTCTGCATCTTGCTTCCCAAATCTTGGGGTGTGGAGAAGACTTCTAAAAGCAGCCAGTTGAATAACAAATTGCTGTGCTGTCTGTCTCCAGCAAGTACAAAATTGTGGTAGTGTGCGAAGGAAAAAGAGTGAAATGTTGGATGTAGGGAGGGTGGGAGAGTAAAGATATTGTAAGGTTAAAAACCCAGCTGGGGTTTAGGAGGCCTTATTGTACCAGGTGCAGTGCAGTTGTAAGGTGGCTTTACTGTGTAGATCAGGAGCCCGAGCTATGTTATGTGGGTTGTCTCCTCCTTGCAGCATTATTGTAGAACTGCCTGGAGCAGAGGTGCAAAAAAATGCATTATAGCTACCTCTACTGCAGTATATTTTAAATTCTTGCACTGTTAACTATACTGGACCCAAGGTAATTTCTGCAGAACCAGTTGAATGATATCAGGACTTAAAAATCTTTTAGGTCCCTGGTGGGTTCTTGGGAAGGTCTGAATGATGTTTAACAAACCAGAATTTTGAAGAATACCAAACACTTAGCCTTGTCTGTGTCATAGAAATCCACATTTGTAGACTGAAAGGCTGCATCTGCCACTCTTTACTGAGCTGAAAAGCTCTTCCCAGTCTCTTCATGTGTTGAGGTTGCAAAGAGTACAGACTTGCAGCTCTGTACACTTTACGTTTTTCTGGCCTTCTATGTACACATCTAATTTCATTTCAGTCATGTAGTGGTTATTTCATGTGCTTTCTAACAAGGCTTAAATTCATTGTGCTCTCTGCCTCTTTCTGCCATGGCAGAACCTCTATACTTATTCACTTAATAAATATGTACTTTCTAGGAATCAATTTTATCTGAAGACATGATGCAGCATTTGCTATGCCCCTGCATTAATTGCCTTCTAATCTTTTAAAGCTAGAACATGCATTTCATGCTTCCTATAACTGTTTCTAATATATGTACCGCAGTCTGTGATGCATGTTACTTTATGTAAGTGTGAATCTGGTCCAAGACTGAGCTGCAGGAAAAAAAGCTGTCTGCATTGTCTGTGTGACTAGAGAAAAGACCTCTGAAGCAGGCCTGGTCTCTTACTGGTACTTGTGTCCCTACTCCCTCCTCTCATACATGCCCTGTGTCTGATATAGCACATCATGTAAGTTTTGGAATTCTAAATGCAATAGTAAATGTTACTGCAGTTAACTTTAGTTTATCGTTTTGAAGCTGGGTGTCGGGGTTTAACATCTATATGATATATAGTAAAACTGGGTTTTACATTTACTGTAGGAGCAGGTTGTAAGCAGAATCAACACGGGGATGGGTGGAGGAAGACTTCAGAGTTCATAATACAGTGGGTTTTACACAATTGTAAACATTCGGTATATTTTAGCTGCATTTCCAGGGTAAGTTCCAAATATACCAAAAAGTAGTTAAAGCAGAAAATGTGTCTATCTAAATGCTAGTGTTTGGGAGATAGTCTCATGAGAGAGAACAGTAATCACTAGTAATCTAAAACTGTTTATTTGTTCAGAGTTAGAAACCAGCCCAGATTATGTTGGGGTAGAGGGCAGTAGTTACAAAAATATCCTTTTAAAAAATTTTACCATCAGTATGCTGGGTTATGTCTAAATAGTGACTCAGTCTTAAAGGACAAACATTTTTTCAAGATTACATTCACAGGTGGGTTATCTAATGTTGGAATGGAAGGGAAGGTACTAAAAACACTTGTTTAAAAGTGCAAGGATTGATAAGGTGAAACTGCAGTGAAGGGATGTGTTACTGGAGAAAGGATTTTAAAACTTGTTCTTGTGCACATATAGCTGTGACTGAAAACAAACAAACTTCAGCTGGACAAACCTCTACATTAACCTAACTGGACAAAGAACAATGCTTGTAAAGTTGCCTGTTAATATATTTGAAATTATGTTCTCTGGATCAGTTAGAGTCCAGGCTGTGCTAACCGATGCAACTGCCAGCCCAAACTTCCAAACAGTAGCTTCTATCTCAGTGGACATAAAGCTCCCTTTAGATGTTCAACCAAATTGACTGAACTAGCCATTAAAATTCCCACCCTTCTCTGTACAAAGGCCTATACTACTTGTTCTCATTTCATAATTAGTGGTAGTTTTAAAAGCATCTTAAACTGGCCACTTCACAGTTGGAACAGCTGTTCAAGTACTATCTCCTTTTCACAGCAGAAAGTCCTTTTGTGGAAACAAGGATGCTTTAAGCAGTTGGATGCATTAGGTAGTGTGAATAGTTGAAAGAGGTGTTTGGCTAGGCGTTTTCCTCACACTTTGCAGTCATTAGGGGTTCATTCTCGGGACCCGCAGGAAATTGTTAACTCTCGCTTTTAGCAGCAAGGTATAAACCAATAATTTTTACTTGAAGGTGATTAATAAATAATTTCTAGTAAATACTAAAAGTCAGCTTTGTTCCTTCTGTTCTTGTTCTCTCAGACATCCTTTATGAATTTAAATTTGGATTTTGTGTAGTTAATGTATGTTGCAGGAAGGAGCTTCTAGGCTTCTTATTGGATAATTTGGGTCTAGGCCTTTTCAGATTTTGGAAACTGATCCTAAAGATAATTTTACCATCTTAGTATCTGTGAAACTAAAAAAAAAATCCATTGTTCTTTATCTGTGTATAAAGAAAAAAAATGGAAAGTGTGAATCAAACTAGATGGTCCATCGATACTTGTGGACGTGGAACCTTAAGTACTAAAACAATTCCATGACCCACAGAGGGTTGTTTGTGGGCTAGGAGCCCAATTATGTGGGAGGTATACTGAACACAGCTGGCAAAAGCAGAGGAAACAAGTATTTTTCCAGCTTGTATGCAGCAATTCTTGGCAGCTTTTAATTTATTTTTTTCCCAGACAGGAAAGAAAAGTTAAAAGCCAGTATTTATCTGATAAGGTGCAGTTTTATCATGGCTTAAGCTGATCTAAGTTGGGACTGCTGAAGTCCTGTATGGCTTTGCATCCTTTATTCTGTATTGCATCTGATCCTGAAATCAAGGAATTGAACCATAGGAAAGTTAATAATTTCTCTGAGAGGATTATTTTTCTGCTGATTTAACTCCCTGAACTGGCCTGTTACGGGATGAGGTTAACTCAAGTGCCTCTGTTAACCAGAGGGAAGGACTGGAAGTGCTTGATCATGGCAGCGAACAAACACCCAAGATTTCAGTATTCATTGCTGGATATTGGCTGTTGTGCAAGCAGTACAATTAAAAATACATAATCAAAAGCCACATACCCTTGAACTGCGGTAACAGCAGATCTGAGCACAGAGTGCAGTTAATTTGCGGTTTTCAAAACTAGATCTTTCTGGCTGTAGTTGAGCTAGGTTAAAAGTTGTTTGCTCGCACTGCATGCTTGCAGTAGATGTCTGACTGAATGCGGCTTTACACTCCTAGTTATGGCAAAATGGTCCAGACTGGAAATCCTAAGTATTGATTTTTTGCAATACATTAGGAGTGATTATTTTTGAAGATGCTGTGTAATGAGGCCTTGTTTTGACTTGTTGGGACACTGATTTGCCTGCAGTGCAGTTTGCCTCTGAAGTGCACATGGTTTTTATCCATCCTGGAGATGGATAGAGACAGGAGAGGAGTACTCGTTGGCCACGGGAATTTCGATGTTTTCTTACATAGGATATAATGTAGAAGCAATTCAAAGGAGTCCAGTTTAAAAGCCTGATCATATTGTTATTTTAATTTCTGTAGAGCTCCTATAATTTCTGTCTTGCACAACTGCACAGAGAATTTTATCTGCTGCTGCCAAGTGAATATTTGCTAATTTAGGAAGTAAGTATTTTTTCGTGATAAAAGGATGAACAGATGAGGAAACATGTATCAAACATAAATAATGTAGGATTGCTATGAGTCTGCATCATATCAGCATTTGTTTTTTCCAGCCTTTTTTGTGTTATTGCATAGGTGAAATCAAATTCCTGGAAGTCTTTAACTGTTTCACTGCAGAGGTAATACACCTGAACTACTACTAAAACACTTGAGGTGTGCTTCAGTGGCCTGTTCTGCATTTTCCGGTTTGAAAGTTGTTACTTACAGTGCAGGACCCTGTGCTTCCACAAAAACTTCAGTAGGTTTTTTAGGGTGAGGGGGCTTTTTATGGTACCTGACATTTAATGGTACTCCTGGTAGGCATTTTTATCTAATTAAATGCAGAATAATGTATGCTTGATTGAATATGAGACAAGTAGATTTCACTGAAATGGAATATGAGAAGCAATGCTTACCACTGAGTGGGAGAATTTGAATTAATGTTTTACTGAATAAATGATATTTCAACTTGGGGTCATCTGTAGAGATAATTTACATAAAACATCTTTAAACTTGGGAAATTTCTTCTGTAAGCTGAAATGTGTTTATGCTTGTAATTTTGGAAGAAATAAAACCACTAGTTCATTTTGTACTGTACTTTGTATCTTAAGCCTGTATCAGTTGAACTGTTAACATGCAGCATTAATCAGAATTTTGATGGACTTAGGGAATGTAAAAATACTCATGTGGAAATTTATACATTTACTACTTTTGAGCTGACAACTTTAAGCTACTAATTTTTAATTCAATTTTTTAAAAATCAAATTAATTTTATAATTCAGTTTGCTGTGGGACTTGATAGTTGCCTTTCAAGCTACACTGCTTTGCACTGAGCAGTTATGTTAAGAATGACTCAAAAACTGAATAAAACAGAATAATAGTCTTTAAACTCCTGTAAAGCTTCTTGTACTGATTTTTTTTTTTTCCTTTCGTGCATGGCTGCTATTACATGTCACTTTAACAGTCCTGCAGCTTTTTAATGATCTGTCCATTTTATAAGTAAAT
>JAVSBS010006102.1:0-15299 GCA_033124195.1 Coracias cyanogaster
TCCTCTCCCAAGATCTTGCCCACCCCATCCCACTGCGGGGGGAATGTTGGGAAGATCCCTGGTGCTGTGCGAGCGCTGCTCAGCAGCAGTCACAACATGGGGGTGTTACCAACACCCCTCTAGCTCCCAGCACAAAACCCTGCACCAGGAGGGCTGCTGTGGGGAAAACCAGCTCAGCCAGACCCACTACAGGTAGAAATGAGAGTGTTGTAACATAGCACAGGGGTTGTCTGAGGCTGCTGCAGCAGAATCCCCAGTATGTACGCTGTGCTACATGGCCAGGGTGAGCACAGACAAAGCGTCACTCAGCACAGTGCCGCACCTAGGGCAGCAGTGTGCTCTCCTGGAAACTGTGGTGTAAATCTGTACCTTGTATTTCACCTTTTCCCAAAGCATAATGACCAGTCTATATGGACAGCTTTACATACTGGGGGAAAATGGTTCTAATGTGTTAGTGTCCCTAGCCTGTGTCATAACTCAGTATGAGCTTGTCTGATTAAATGGGATCTCACTGTATTATGAATTCAAGTTATCGCAGAAAATCAAGTCTGTGTCACGCTAAGTATATTTCTTACACATTTGTATTACCACTCTCCCTAAAAGGTCTGTATTAGACCAGAGTAAATCTCATTTGCTTTTCAAAGAGTAACAATTAAATGTGATCTAATCAAAAAGAGTGAAATGGGATAGCTAAAAATCACAGGAAGATCCTCAATACAGAAAATTCTTTCTGTAAGCCACCACCTTCAATTTCATGCCAGCATGAAAGAGTTCTGGGAAGCCTGGGCTCTGCCATTCTGCACTTGAAAAAGGATCTGCTGCAGCACAGCCTGTGCCGAATGAGGGCCTGGGTTGGTCAGCCAATGCATGCTCTTACTATATTGTTCCCTTTTTTTTGAATCCAAGCTCATGTTTAGTTAGTGCCCTTTGCACCCTTCTTTATTTAGAATTACAGCCTCTCCATATATTAACCATTCATTTCAAAATATTTTTTAGGCTGAAGTAACTTCATAAATAATTCACAGTATTTGCAGTAAAGTAACTGGGATGTCGGTCCTTTTCCACAGTCACTCTACATCTGTCAGGATAGAAAAGCAGCGTGTACTGCAGGCAAGCAAGGCACTCTTCTAGAGAGCCTGTTAAATGGCAAATGAGGTGCCTTGAATTTAATGTCACGAGTCTGCGTTATGACAGTGATCCAAATATTTGAGTGTTCATAAGAATTTCTACCCTAACACCTATTAAATGTCATCTTAATTTGATTTTAAAATGTTTCCATGTGAAATATTGTATGATTGTAGTGCTGTAGTTTCTATGTGTCATTAACTGTTTCATCAAACGTGCACTCAGAAAAGAAGTTGACTATATATTCAACTTGCTGTTTCTCCAAAACTGAATTTCTAGTACAGCTATGGAAGCAAAAGACGAGCATTTCATGGCAGGTTTTAGTGGATGGTGTGCTGCTAATTTTCTTAGAAATTACATGCTTCATAGTGTCTGGGTTGAGCGATACTAAAGTACTTCATGTCCTGGAAACTGTTTTTCTAGGAAAATTTTATATTTTTTTAAATCTCTGCATGTTGCTGCTTATGATTTGACTTGCGTGCAGTACGTGTTACCTGGCAGCACTGGAGCTACAGCATCTGACTGAGACCGATCCTGTGAAGTTGGGTCTGATGTAGCAAATATCTAGGTAACTCTAAGAATGAGGAGTACCTTATTGCTTTTCCATCTCAAATCAAGACAGAGCCTTGCAGAACTGAACTCCTAAAACACAGTCTAGGCTGGACATAGCTTGTTAAACATTTGACCAGTTTAAAACATGGTTTGGGTGAAACTGAACTGGCAAATCAATGGCCTATGCTCAGCTATGCCGAGTTTTCAAGTGTCTGTGTTTGATAATCGAGTCTGTACCTGTACTGAGCCTATTTGCAAACATTCCTGGGAGGTGAGACTACTAAAGCTGGCACAGTACTTTCCACTTATTTAATCTTAGCTATTTTCAGTATAGAAGGTCAGAAAACACAGCCCAAACTCAGGAGATGCAGTAGCAGAAGAGACAGGGCTTGTATGTCTGGTGGAAAGAATGGAAACTATCTGCATAGACCAAGGGCTGTAGTTGTGACCGTAACACAGATTTCAGAAATGTACTTCTCTAAACTCTTTTCCTTTCCATTTTATTTTTGTCTCAGTAAACTCCTGCTACATTCACTCTCCTTTTAAGGTACAAAATTTACAGAAAAGCTGTTGTAGCATCTGTTAGATACGTTACTAATACCACAAGTAGTGAAGTTGTCCATGTAAGAGTCTTATTTTTAGCATTTGGAGCTAACTCCAGTGCTATGACTGGACTGACACTTGTGCAGGTGAGTCACCGCTGTGCAGGTGGCTTCTGTATCAGTGATGGGTGGCCATAGAATCATAGAAAAACAGATGTTTGAGTTCAGTAAATTTAGATATTGGGATAAATTGGTCTAGGCCATTTTAGGAGACTTACAAACACAGCGGTAATAAGTATTTCAGTGGGCATGTCCACTTAAAAGTAATAAACATACTGTGTAAAAGCTGCAAACAGAGCAGCATGCCTCCCCAAGCACAGCTCTCCCAGGACCTGAGCCTTTCCTCATCTCACTTAGTCCAAAATGTAAAGGTGACTCTCTGTAAGCCTCCATTTTACCTACTCAGGTTTGGATCTTACACAGAGAGCTCAAACCTGCTTACAAGCTGTGAGGCACAAAAACAAAGACTGTGCCAGCATGCTCCTATGCAGTGTACGTGCTGCAGTACCCTTGCACCCTAACAGGCATGCCCATCACTTCCATGGAGCATTTTGCTACACCCTTCACTGGCACTGGAAGCTGTAATGTCACAGCCCTGAATTCTGGAAAGGTTTCTTTATGACTTGAATTTCTGTCCAAATTTGGCCTTCAGTGACAGAGAACCTGTATTCCATTGTTTTTTCAACTTTGCCCCAACACAGTAAGCTAAACACTCTATAGGTAATTGTAGCATCAGGTGTAATTAGCACACACACATAATAATTCATTACTGTTTGATGACTATTCTGAGCTAGGTGTTGAACCAATGCAAAATCCTTCAGTGTCACTGCTGTATCACAGCAAACCAGCTGCAGCGAACAGTCTTGTTACATTTTGGAGGACACATGAAATGGAAGGAGCTCAACACCCTTAGTAGATAAGTAAAGGCGGTTTTACTTCACGGAGAGATACAAGCAATGGCAACATAAGAATACCACAGGAAACCAGGCTTTGAGATTTCTTCAGGCCAGCATAGAACAAGAGAAAGGAAAAGACTAGAGGTAGAAAAAGAACTCATCAGAAAAAGCTTGCATTTTTTTCTCTAAAATACTTGTGCAATGAGAAGAAGGCTGCTTTCCTGACAAATTAAAGTAGTAATAGTGTGAGGGTTTACTCTGGTGTACGCATACATTAAGTGCACCTCTTACTTATAGTGAGGTACTTACGTACCAATTCCAGGCAGGAACGTTTTAACTTAATTTACCCTGCTGCCAAATTATACCCTATAAAAAGGACACACAACTCAGAACGAAGCTGACACTTCCTCCACAAATAAAGGATCACATGTGGTACAGAACTTGGTGTGCATGGTCTGTGAGTCCATATGGGCCAGACACTGTATTTATCACAGCCATCTGAATGCATTTTACTTCTGTTGTAACTGGATGAAGTACAGTCACAGAACTGGAAATAGCATATTCCCACTCTTCCTATATCTCTGGTGACTGAACTAGGCTATATATTCACACTCCCTTTTGGTGTCTCCTCGATTTAATCAGTCTTGACAGTGTCAAATGGGGAAGGGTGACTGCACTAAGATCCTACATTTAAGGTTTCCTTGCAGAGGGGAGCATTTGTTTAGGTGTCCCATGTTACATCACTTACAAAACCAAGAGAATCACAGAATTGCTATGGCTGGAAAGGACCTGTAAGATCATCAAGTCGAACTATTATCTATCTCTACCAGGCCCACTTCTACACCGTGTCCTTGAGCACCCTATCAAGACAGCTTTTAAATACATCCAGGGAGGGTGATTTAACCACCTCCCTGGGCAGCCTGTTCCAGCCCTTGACAGCCCTTTTGGTGTAGCAGTTTTTCCTAATGTCTAACCTAAACCTCCCCTGGCGTAACTTAATGCCATTTCCTCTTGTCCTGTCAGATGCAGCTTGTAAGAAGAGCCCAACGCCTGCCTCCCTACAACCTCCTTTTAGGTAGTTGTAGAGAGCAATAAGGTCACCCCTCAGCCTCCTCTTCTTCAGGCTACATACTGAATGTCTGCACAGATTTTACCTCCTATCCTTTTTTCCCCCTGCTGTTTTGCAACCCCGCTTCACAACTGCCTTTTCCTGAACACAGCAGAAAAAAGGCCCATTCCTCAGTTTCTAAAGTTCTCTCGTGTACATGCTGCTACAGCAGAACTGTCCTTGACCAGGTCTTTTCTGCACATACTCCACACCTCATTAGTCTGTTCTGGTGCTGAGACTTCTCTCAGCACTAATAATGGTAATTGTTGCCTGGGTTGCACAGAGGGGAATGATGCATTTTACTACGCTCTTTGCAGTGAATCCTGGTTTTCTATCCAGATACGTGGTGCAAGCTTTTTAGGCACTGCCACACTGAATTAATAAACTGCAAAAAAAAGAGAAAGCAGTGCTTGTTAGGGTGGATGATCTTGAAGAGTACGTGCAATACTCATATAGATAGGTAAGCTGCATTCTTTGATGTTGTTTAAAATGGATTACAGTAACTTTGTTGTGGACTGGGCAATTGAACGTGAATTCTCAGTGCAACTTTGAAATTGAGGGGCCATAGTCTTTGGCTGCTTACACACAGGAATTATTAAGCAGAAATAGAAAAAACTACATGAGGCATATGTAAAACAGTCACTGGGATGACTCTTCACAGCATTACTGTCTGTATTTCAAGTCAGAGGTTGCATAGCAGAAAAGGATTCACAATAGAGCTTGAAGAACGATTTAGGAGGGGCTAACAGAGCTAAGCCTATTGTAGTTTATCCAAGGAGTAAGCAAGAACTTCAACAGTGTACCACTACGTGCATACAGCAGACTTTGCCTGCTGTACCAACTCCTTAACTATTGTCAGAAGGGAATAACAGTATCTTATTAGAAGGTTAAAGCTAGATTGATTTAGAAAGGTGGTAAAATTTCATTAAAATACATAAACAAGTCATTAGAGATGCAGAAAATCCTCCATTGTTTGAAGTCTTTGGATACCATTCTAGAGGATGGCATGAGACTCCATCCACATCAGTGATTTGATTCCAGAAAACCTCTTTGCTTTGCATTATGGAAGGATTCAGACTGAATGATCTTTTTCATCCCTGTTGGCCATGAAGTCTATGAAACAGAATTTTTTCAGCTTGAAACCTGTCGGTAAAGCTTCCTCCTCACTCTAAATATAAAAAAAGCTACAGCAGGGAATGGAGGTGGTATCTCTCTCCCAGTTGTGGAATACATTATTCCCTTTCAGCCTCAAATCTTCTGAACCATTTCCTTCCCAAGAGTATCCCACATAAAGTACGCTGAGTGTAGTCCTTCAGTAAGAACCCCATTGCAAACCCCTGTTCTCTTTAAAAGTTTTTACTATTTTTTTCCTACCTGAATTCCTCAGTTCCTTCTGCAAATGTAATAATTATCTAAACAGGTCATTATATCGGTTTTACCTCTTTTTAATGAAATACAAACTACAGGCTTCAGCATAGGGCTTTGAAGATGAGAGATCTGCTCTGACTTTGTTCAGAAGTGGCAGATGACAATGTACGTAACAAACCTTTCAACGGGAGTGAACAACCCCTGCGTATCTTTTACTCTGCTGCTGTCTTAAGGTCTATGACATCAAACTGAGCATTCTGCTGTGTTGTGGTCCATGAAGATCCCATAAGAACTTTCCGTAAGACACGGCTTTGTTTACACACACACTAGTTAAAGACAGACAGAGCCAAAGAACAGCATTTAATGTTTATTAAGCCTTTGCAAAAACACAGATATTTTTCAGTCAACTTGAAATTCATCATTTTAGTCAAATTCAAGTATTTCTTGCACATCTCACTGGACTGGCACTAGCAGTTGAGGCAGCAGCAGGAGCAGAAAGCATTGGCACTTACAGCAGAGAATCAGAAGGCTGAGGCTGCATAGATTTCAAAGGTTGTGCTATATAGAGAACTCAGTGTATCAGATATGGTAACAAACTACAGGCGGTTTCACCTTCACTGCGTTATGAAACTGGGTATTTTATGCTGTGTTACTGGATGGTTGTTTCTGGTGTGAAAAAGACATAGGCCTTCTGGTAAATTTTCCAAGCCTAGGAGGATGTATTTTGCATACTTGTAAGCACAGGAGGTTCATTTACATAAAAGATTTGCAGTAGAAAAATACATTTTGAAATTCTCATTTTAGCAAATTCAGATTCTACATCTCCACAGCTATCCAGAATAACATGAAGCTGGAATTGCACCTGATATAAATGTCTTCTCATCCCATTTGCTCTTGGAGAGTACCCACCACATGAAAATGTCACCTGAATGCATTCCTAGTAGCTATTGGCAGTGTGTTCCCTCCTTCCTGAGCACCTACGTGATACAAAGCTCTGCTCATCTTTCTGGTTATGAAAGTCTGCATGTTCAGCTGGCAATAAGATCAGTGCGATTCCTTGAAATAGTCATAAAGCCCTTACAACTATTTTTGAAAAGGTGATGGAGAGACATTAAGACAAGTCTCACCCATCTTTTGTTGTTGTTTTTTAAGAAATTACTTAATTACTAGAAGAAGCAAACAAAAGTTTGTATGTGTGTCAAATAGGGATGGACTAGATAACCAGGGCTGGACATCCAGAGGTTCTTTACAACCTCAACCATTCTGTTACTCTGTGAAATTCATCTTCTAAGCCAAAAAAATGTCAAGAAATAATAAAGTCTTTAACAACTAAGGAGTTCGGTTCTCCGATTAAATTGACAGAGGCAAAAAATCTTTGGAAGGTGCATTAATTTATGCATACTGAGAATCTGTCCCAACACAGCTCATTATTTTGTATTATGTGGGTCTGAAATGTTCGTAAGACCAATCAGTGCTGGTAATTAAAAAAACAAACAAACAAAAAATATTTTTTATGTGCAAAGGGACTTGAGTTACTTAACTGTCAAGTACCTTAACATGAGAAACAGAGGAAGTGGAAGGATTATGCAGAATCTTATTGACTGAAATAAAAGAGCTGCAGGCTTCCATCACATGGAAGAATGTACTTCAAGTAATAGAAATATGGAGGGGAACCCTGAAGCCCACGGTCACAGAAACTTGGAGACAAAGCAGGATCTAGCTCATATTCCCAGGCAAAAAGATAGCAGCACAAAAGCATACAGCAAGAAAGCACAGCTTGCTTAAGCTTTTAAGCCATTTAAAATAAAAGATGGATCTTCCATTCATTAAAAACTCCTGCTGAAGAAAAGCATTATCATTATACAGATGATGAGAATAGTTTTAAATTCTGGATTCACCTGGGGATTAAGTTTTACCAGCTATATCAGTGCAGAAATATTTCTCTTTTGCACCAAGTTGCAGCAGAACATCGCATACTGCTTACAGCAAACCAACACCATTTCACTATGTCCCTCTCCTTGTAATGTCATTATTTTCCAGTTCCCTTCTCCAAGTGAATTCTATTAATCAATAAACATTTAAGGCACAAGCAGAAATAAAAATAAATAGCATCTGTAAAAAAATGTCAAATACTTCATCACTACACCTTATCTGAAACTTCTAATTCCCACTGAATAGAACAGACTTTAAAGCACTATTCTGATCCTAAAAATATCAACAGAAAAAACTACTGAAATTGCTTCTTCATCCTGAGGACTTTACACACACAATGACAATTTAAACAGCTATAGCTGACTGAAACATCTATTCACTCATCTTTCATTTTTTTACATAGACTGAGAAAATGCAGTTAGTTCCTCTGTGGATTTCTACTCCTACTGCGTTGACCAGCATCAGGACTGCCCAGTTCACACTGTGGGATTCACACAGCAACACCCACCAAACTGGTCCCACAGGGACACGTAAGATAGATACCAAGCAGAGGAATTGAACTCACCAAATATGAGCACCTACAATGAAGCTAGCTACATAGCTGCCAGTCATCTGAGACTCTCTGTTACCAGTGGGAAGAAATAGACACTTAGAGCACACAATTCACCATACCCTAGAACAGATGTCTAATTTTCCTCTACTGACTGCAGACAGAGCTTAAACTGATTAGCCAGCTTGCAGATGTCCATACTGCAGATGTCAAAAGTCAATTAGAATTAATTCCACCTTAAGATCGTAGGCTGGTGTCCTCTTCCAGGTCTGCCTGTGCAACTGAAGATGGAATTGTGGTGACTTGTCTATCCTGAGAGGGAAGCACCTGCTCCACCTGACTCCCAGCAAAACAGACTGTAGAAGCAGCCCCCTGCCATCTACCCTCCTTCCATCTGCTGCAG
Source organism: Coracias cyanogaster (assembly GCA_033124195.1). Lineage (NCBI taxonomy): Eukaryota > Metazoa > Chordata > Aves > Coraciiformes > Coraciidae > Coracias > Coracias cyanogaster. The sequence continues at coordinate 8,537 of JAVSBS010006102.1, forward strand.
TCCTGTAGTCAAAGCCACACGGGTACCTTGCATCACTCTTGACCACAGGGTTATGCTAAACAAGTTGATTTTACCTGGAGTAGACTGGGCAGTTGCTTGCATGATCCATTTCCTTGTCTGAGCTAAGCAGCCCTGGGCTCCTGCAGTGACAATATATTAAGCAGTGCAGCTGCTGGCCAAAGGAATGTATATTTATAGCCTAAGCAGGCTTTGGTTCACTATTTAGACAAGACTGAGGAATTCAGACACTCCTCAGAGTGGTTTTTTATTATTGTAACAAAAAGGATTGAATCTTCTCTTTGCAATCATCATCAAGATGGGTTCAATGAGATACCATTTCAAGCTTACAATTTAGTAACTTCAAGGCATGAAATTCCACTCTGATAAACCAAGGGCTCTTTTACTGGTCTGATCTCGACTTGGTGCAATCACATAGATTTGCACAGTTCCTGTTCTGAGGCACATATGCACACTGATGAGCACACCTCCATCCAGACCTGATCCTCTGTTGGCAAAGCAGATCTGTAATCAAATTTCACCTTCTCCTAGTCTCCTGTGTGTAGTTACCCAGTGCCTTTTATGAATAGGAATGTTTATAAGGCATTTGAAGAAGAAAGGAAAGTTCCTTTTATATAGCCAAATTATTTTGAGATGGATTCTGGCATTCGCATTACCTTCCTTCCCATGCTCTTTTTCTTCAAAATCTTAATTATGTCTTCAACATAATGAAACAGGAGGAAAGGGTCCAACTGTACTCTTGCATACTGTGACCCTTGAGGGGCAAGGGAAGAAGTCACTGACACAGAAAAGCTCACTGCACTCACTGCTCGCTTAGGTTCCGTCATGCAGGAGCTGCTGATGACTGATGCTCCTCCCAAGTGTTAATACACAGCATCCATCCCAAAGAACTCTGACCAAAGTTAGTTATCCTTATTCTCCAAGTTGAGATAAAAGATGTACAAATATATTTCAGGTTTGTACATTCTGTGAAATAGTTAATTTGCTATCTAGATTTTCATGTAGAATAAAGCAAGTTTGCCTCTACAGAAAAGTGATCCATACAAAACACAGCACTTTTGTTTTCTCTGAATAAAACAGATTCAATGCTACTTTTTAGATAAGAAATCCATTAAATTTTGTTCTGCAAAAGCAATCTTGCACAGATAAGAATTGTCAAGTCTGACAACTGATGATTTAATGTTCTATTCCCCTTTTTCTAGCAATTACAAGTTGCTTGAAAATTAAATTACAGTTACTATTTCTCCCCAGTGAGGCATTCTGACATGATGTGCAAATGCTTACATTGCCCTGTAAGTCAGTCGTTCCCAGAAGAGATGGGCTGGCAGCATGGAAATAATTAAATGCCAATATACAACTGGCCTCTTTTATGAAAAATAAACAGGCACAAAGACAAACTGTTCCACTGCTTACACTAACCAACAAATGTTGAGATGACTGCAGATTTTAAACACAGCAATGAGGCTGCAGTGCGGTTTACTGACTTTCACGAACTCAGTTTAACAATTTAGAGTGTGTTCAGAACTAAGGTTCTTATTTCTCTGATGATTCTTCATCTGCATTGTCCTTCTCTCTTTGGAGCCACATAAATGCTGACTTTGCTGTGCCATCTCCACTCTGTTGGGAAAAGCAAATGAAGGTGGCCCAGACAAAGCCACAGAGCCCAGTGTAAGCTGTTCGCAGGTAAACAGGGACCAAAAGGAAGTTTGACAGCTGTGTTGGAAGGAGAGAGAGCTCGGTTAGTGCTCCAGGCATTGTCAGCTCTTATACCTACACACCCAACAACTCCACTGCCTTCTCACTGGGTTAGACATACTGCGAATGCATCAGATCGGGTTTTATGAGAAAGAAAGGCTCAATAACTTCTCCTAAAAACTCACCTGCACGAAAGGCCAGTACATCAGTCCCGTCTGAAATTAAAAAGGATCATTTGTTATTCTTATGCACTTCAACAACAAAAATTCATTTCTTCTTACCACATTTAGCAAAGACTGAAACATATTTGAGTAAAGTTAATAAAAGCTGTTCAGTTGTACATTAAGCTGCTTAAATTAGAGGTTGCAATATTAAACTTCTAATAATCTTCATGAGCCCCGGTGCTAGGAGTTTCTCAAACACATTAGTCTGACTCTTTTTAAATAAAAAACTCTAAACACAGTTAAGTCTTCAGAGTCATCTGACACCAGATACATAAGCACATTTACCAGATGGGTGAACAAATGTTTAAATATGTGAACATTTGTTTCAGCCATGAATGAAAAATACCACTGAACGCTATTTATTTCACACTTGCAATGCTCCTAGTTACTCATACATGTAAGGCTTTTTTGCAAAAATCAATGGATAATTTACTCACAGAACATAAGGTCAATAGAAACCTTATGTTTTGATAGGATATAGCGGGCACTGTTTTTAGAATCATCCTCCATAGGAATAAAAATAATCCTTTTCTATCCTACCTATATAGTTCCACAGTGTGAAAAGAAATTCACACTGCATCAGTTTCTCCTTCTATTATATTTTTTTCTGCTAACCTATCATTCTTCTTGCACCTGAGAAATCTTTAAAATTCTTAATTTGTTCAGATCTGAGGTAACACGGATACTTTTTTTCTGTGTATGCAGAAATGCAAACCAAAGCCAACTATTTATACCAAAGTCGTCTTAAAACAAGGAATTGTGTTTCTGAAAGTGAGAAGACTGTCACTGAAAAGTACAGGCTGAAAATGATTCCAAAAAAAGACATCGCTATAACGATTTTAACAGGTGTTTGTGTCAGTGTTGTCAACGGCATTACTAACTAAACACTGCTGTGTAGGTACTTCTTAAGATAAAACGTACTACAGTCTTAATCAGTGTTGTATTGTAGGGCTGGCATTCAAAGAGAGCTGGGTGCAAGTGTTATCTGTATTAACGCCGTACACTTTAAAAATGGCATCGTTTCACCCATCTGGCAGCAGGGCCTGCTCCAGACCGCCCTAACTTCACATGACTGCTGGTACTTAAAGTTTCCTACACATAATCAAACAATGGTGTGAAAGGCTGTGGAGGAAGGAATATTTCAAGTATCTTATCCAATTTTTGGTTAGCTGGAAGATAAGTGAACTGCTTGCCTCACCTTGTACGTATTCCAAAATTTCGTTTTACAGTCTGAAAAGATGTCTTCTTTCCTCTGAAGGATGCTCATACCTAGCGGCAAAATATTTACAACAATCAGAAAAAATGAAGAAATGAGATGTTCATTTTTTTTAATGATATCCCAAACTCTTCTCAAAATATATTACAATAGCTTTGAAAAAACGCAGGTATCATTACAAAGAAAAACCACCATTCTGGCTACCTAACAGAGCTATACCGTATCTCCTCACCTGTTCCCTTGGCTCTCAGTGTTGGCGTCATGGATCAGCTGGACGGTGCTGTACATTGTGTCTGTTCCACGGCCACACAATTTACTAGTGGGATGGCCGTGGAACAGATGTGATCAAAGTACCTTTTACACCCATGAAATGGACAGAGTAAGGCTTTGCTGAATTGCCAGAAGATCCTTGAAGGTGTTTAGGTGCCTACAGACCACTGAAGTCAGTGGAAAAGGGCACCCCGATTATTATTTTTTTTTTTAATTTTGGTCATTATCAACATGTCGGTTTTTTACCCTCACAAATAACTACATCAAATCTAAATTCTAGAATTGACAGGCTGAACGGTTTCAAAACCTACTTGTTTAACCTTCCACATACAGACCTCAAAAATTTTAAATAAAAACTAGTTAATCCAAACTCTTATTGAGAAAATGGAATGTCACAACAGGCTCCTATCATTACACCCAAGACCAAGATGACTTGATATTAGACACACGCAAGCTAGAAGTAAATTAACTGAATGAATTCCCATCACACAAATTCCCTTTATAGGGTTCAAAATTATAAACTCTTTAAACAGTATTTCATGTGATGAGAATCTTCACGTGTCCAATTAAGACTACATCTTTCTAAGAGATGTAGCAGCTCGTCCAAGACCACTCACCTTCTGCTGGAAGACATGACCTGTATTAGGTATTGGACAACCTGCTCTGAACAAATCAATCTAAAATCAAAAGCTGTGCGTTCTCGTGCTTCAGCAGATGCCCAAAGTTGCCTAGTCCAACTCAGTTGCCTTTCTAGATAGCTGCATGCCATGAGGTTATCAGCATCTCTCAAACGGATACCTGACTTTGCTATTACATCATACTGCTACCCAATGCTGGGATTTTTACCATCCCTTTTACGGTCTTTTGAATCCTTCTGGTCCTTGGACAATTCTCCGCTTACGTTCTGACACAGGCAGATAGGGTTCCGAGACTAAGTATCTGGTGTTTGTCCTCCTCCTTCACTTCATTTCTCTTCAATCACAAACTGGGTTATTTCCCTGTTGGGGTCATAAAATGCAGATCTCCAGTACCAGGTGAAAGGAGCATCCACCTTGCTCTTCTTCCACATGAAGTTTAAGTTAAACGAGAGCCTTCTTTTACACTGGTCTCACGTGTTACTTATTCCCTCATGTTTGTTTTTGAAATGGGTGTTAGTCTCTGAAATATCTGATTTGTGTTTGAGATGATACATTATTAGCATGTTGTATTCCTGGAGACTCTCACAGCTGAAGACGGTACCGTTTATTTGCTGAACTACACTAGTTCCTGACATTGACCCTTAGTTGTATTTTGGAAATGAGACCGCTGACGTTGAGAGCTGAGCAAAGTCAAGCAGACACGGACGGTACAACCCGCCTCAGGTGCCGTGACTTCTTTGCAGTTAAAAGCTCGGGCGCAGCCCCGCACCTGGAGCCGAGCCGGCGCGCCGGCGGCCCCGCGCAGCCTCGGGGAGAGCCGCTGGCGCTCGCAGGTCCCCGGTGCTTCCCCCGGCTCCGAGCGCATCCCTGCGAGCGGCGGCGTTCCCCGAGGCCTGGTGCCGGCGCTGCCTCGGCGGGGAGCCGCGGCCCGCAGCGAGCCCGCCGCGTCATCCCCGCACCGGCGTTGCTGGGGCTGCGGGACCGGCTGGCAACGGTCGCGGCGCTCGCCCGAACACCTCGTCCTCTTTGGGGTGAAAAGTCGCGCTTTCGGTGCGCGCTCCCCAAGGCGTCACCCGGCGGGCGTGCGCTCCCCGGGGGCGGCCGCCCGCTGCTCGGCACGCCCGTCCCCGCCGCCCCGCGATGGCGCTGCTCCGGCGGCGGCACTCACCCGTGTAGAAGGCGAGGACGGCGACCGGGGCGCCGAGGAGCTGGTCGCAGAGCACCTTGCCGAGGACGGCGGGCGGGCGGCGGCCGGGCAGCGCCCGCTCCAGCGCCCGCAGCCAGACGTAGCTGAAGTTGCCGTGGAAGGCGAGGGCCACCAGCGCTACGCGCCGCGTCTGCGCCCAGTCGGGCGGCTGCCCCCGCCGCCGCCGCCGCCACAGCTGCTGGGCCGCGTCGCCCGCCGCGAAGAGCCCGCCGTAGAGCAGCACGTTGCAGAGCCAGGGGAAGCGGCGCACCCCGCCGCGCAGCAGCGCCCCGGCCATCGCCCGCCGCCTCTTCCGCCAGCCGCCGCCGCCTCCTCCTCCTCGGGCCCGCCCGCCGCCGCCCTCGCCATCTCTGCTCTCCCCGCTCGCCCTCGGGGCTACCCCGCCCGGGGTGCCGCCTCCGCCGGGCCTGGCAAGGGCCTGCCCGCCGCCGCGCCGGCCTCCGCTGGGCCCGCGGGGGAGCGCTGGGCACCCGGGCTTCGGTGCGCCGGGTTATTTTTGCCTGACTGCGTTCACTCAGACATAGGTCACGGTCTCCGGGGCTTTGCTGTAAGGTGCACCATGGAGGCACTGCACAGTATTGCTGCAACAACTGGAGCCCCGTGAAAACTAGGCCCTTTTTGCTTACTGTCTTTTAAAGCATCTCCTTGTTGCTTGCTTGCTTGTGTAGGTTATGGGGTTTTGTTTTCAAATTCGCTGTTTTGCAGCAGCCCGTGTAGTTCCTCCGCTTTGCCCTCTGCTATTGAGACAATTTGAGGAGAAAGCCAGGAGTGCTGTGTGTTCCTTTGAGAGCCGCGCAGGCAGCTTTGCACAGCGAACCATGGCCACAAAGCAGAGCTGAAGCCCCCGTAGTGACCTTACGGCCAGGGAGGCTTGTGTCCTGCAGCGAGCCACAGTAACCCCATGCAGCGCTACAGGCTGGGGGATGAGTGGCTGGAGAGCGGCCTGGCAGAGAGGGACCTGGGAGTACTGGTTGACAACCAGATGAACGTGAGCCAGCAGCGTGCCCAGGCGGCACGGAAGGCCAGTGGCATCTTGGCTTGTATCAGGAATAGCGTGGCCAGCAGGACTAGGGATGTCATTCTCACCCTGCACTCGGCACTGGTGAGGCCTCACCTCCAGTACTGTGTGCAGGTCTGGGTTCCTCACTTGATAGTGAAGATATTGAGGTGCTGGAGCAGGTCCAGAGGAGAGTGATGAGACTGGCGAAGGGGCTGAAGGGAAAGTCTTATGAGTAAAGGCTGAGGGAGCTGGGGCTGTTTAGCCTGGAGAAGAGGACACTCAGGGGAGACCTTATCACTCTCTACAACTACCTGAAAGGAAGCTGTAGTCAGGTGGGGACTGGGCTCTTCTCGCAGGGAACTAGTGACAGGACGAGAGGGCATGGCCTGAAGCTGCACCAGGGGAGGTTTAGGTCAGATATTAGGAACAGTCCCTCAGGGAGAGGGCGATTAGACACTGGAACAGGCTGCCCAGGGAGGTGGTGGAGTCGCCATC
>JAVSBS010006105.1:0-11094 GCA_033124195.1 Coracias cyanogaster
GGCCAGCGATGGCGCAGCCACCACCTCTCTGGGCAGCCTGGGACAGGCTCTCACCACCCTCAGCACCAAAACTTTCTTCCTTCTCTGTAAATCTCCCCTCCTTTATTTTAAAGAAAATCAAAAAGATTTTTCTCACCCCAGGGCTGGGGTGTTCCTCAAGAACAGCTGCTGTCAACACCTCTGCCTCCTCAAGCCCACTGCTGATGGTAGCGGTGTCCTCTAGGCTCCAGGGACAGCCAGGCTAGAACCCCTCATGCTCCCCACAGAGGAGGGAAGGAGCATCTGGTAGAGCCAAGGGTTTGCTTCTGAGAAAACCCCCAAAAGGTGAGCAGGGAAGAAGCAACTTTTGCTCCCTGACACCTCACATCAGCTTTCTGCTCACCTTGGTGTGCAACGTGTGCAGCTGGTGGTGGTGATGCCAACCCCAAGCCTCCCTGCAAGGCATATCCCAAAGTGTGTGTGACCCCTGTAGGTCCTAATTGTCCTGAACAACCCCACCTGGGGTCCCACCACCCTCACCAGCTCACCTGTGGCTCCCCTACCCTGCAGCCCCACCCACCCTGGGTCCATTTAAGCTCCAGCCTGGCTCCTAGTCCTGGTTGGAGATTTGCTGTTGGTGTGCCTGTGTCCAGTCTCCTTATTGAGCCCAGACCCATATTTTAGGTTGCCCTGGATTTTAGACCTTGATGTTCATCTCACCTTGGCTGAAGCTGACCAGGGTCTCAAGGATGTCTCTCGCTACCCCCAACCTACCCCTGGCTGGGATGCTGCTGGATGTATCAGGTTGGTGAAGGCTCTGCTTGTCCTGTGGTTACCCTAAGACCTGGACTCATCATCCCCCTGTGGTGCATCCCTACCCTTGGCATCCTCTGGGAGGATGGGCAGTTTCCCAAAGCTTTGGGACTTGTCCTGGTCTGTTCTGCCTCTGCAAGGCCACATGTTCCTTTTACTGTGGTGGAGTGGTCCGGTCTTATCCCTCTGGAAGCCCTTGCTCAATATGGGCTGGGTGAGCTGGCTCTTGTCCTGTTCTAAGGTGTGTTGCACTGATAAGCTCTTGGGTTTTTTGTTTCTCACTAGTCCATTGGATGGTGTGAAAGCTTTTGTGTTCATTACTAAAAGATGGTGGAGAAAAATTGCTTTGGTCTTTTGGGGAAATTCTTGATGGCTCTCGTGAGACCTTTGCTGCAAGAGCCCATTGGCACCTCAGCGTCCTTTTGTAGAATTCAATTAGATTTCCATGATAAAATACCCTTCTCTGTGGTGCCATAAGTAACTCGATGGAAACCATCCTAGTCCCTTAGGTGACAGAGGGCTTCTGCTGGTCCTGGTGCCCTCGCAGCATTGCTGCTGGCACTCGCAGGAGCACTGCTGAGGGTGAGGGAAAAAAAAAATCTTCTTGAGACAGAAAGGAATGAGCCTGGTATGGGGCTTCCGGGACATAGTTGTGACTTGCACATGTACACCCCTCTGGTCTTCCTTGCTGGTAGGATTTTTATCACAACAATTCAAAACTAAGAAAACCCAAAGCCCATCCAAACCTTTCTTCCAGGTGTAAAGAGCTTCATGTCTGCAGACCTTCCAGAGCCTTTATTTGGCACCTCAAATACTGAAGATCTTGCTCTGAGCTTGCCCAAATCACTGGCCTTGAACACAAATGTGTCGGTCTCATTAGCCATCGCTTCTGATGTCCATGGGAGATAGCTGATCCTTGTGTGGCTTCCTCATCTCCCATGTGACTGGTGCTGTCCCCTGGTTAAATACCTTATGGCTTGAGTCGTGCTTTTCCTAAAAATCCCTAGTCCTGTAGCTCCTTTCAAGAAGCAAATGAGTGGGCTCAGGGAACCCCATGCCAGGTGATGTTTCTGGTACCTTTGCTAGTGTGGTGGTGGCTTGGTTGGAGATGTGGCTGCTGCATCAGTGACCTCCCAGCAGCTGGTGTTTCCCCAGAATGCTCAGCCCATGCTGGCTTGTGAGGGCTTTACTTATGGTTTCAGTCAAGCCCCTGGCAGCTGTTTGAAATCTTTGATTCAGCTGTTTCTGTTGCAAGCATTTAATTATAACTTGTTTTTCCCTGTGGCCCAATTTCTTCAGTGCTTTAAAAGAATGTGAGTCAAGTGCCTCCATCAGACTCTGCCCAGGTTGTGCTGCATTGGAAGTGGTGATCCTCAGAGCTCCAGGGAGCCGGGCTATTATTTTCAAAAAATAATGGGTCCGTTTGCCACACGGGCATCCTGGGCTGCTGAGGCAATGCCACGCTGCTCTGTGGAAGGCCACTGACCATCCATGAGCTGATGTTCCCATGGTGTGCTCCACTGGAGCATCGCTCCAGGTCACGGGACAGACCTTCACGCTTCCCTTGCTGTTGTTTTTCACCGCTTGATTTTTCAGTCCAGAACTAGGACAGAAAGCAGCTTTTTCTGACTCTGCCAGTGGGTGTTTCTAGCTGGCTGACAGCTAAGACAATTTTTTCTTTTTACTACCTGTGTTTTGATGCAAATCAGAGCTGCTGGCCCAGAGGGGATGAGGGATCCCCTGTGAGGGAGCGGCCTTTAAAGAAGACGTTTGATATCAGGAGTTGGGCTGGTAACTAGTTCATCCAAACTTTCACTTGTCTCCAGGCCCTGGGGGCAGGGGGAGAAGACTGGGAAAAGTACAGCATGAACACAAACAGCAAGTAACACTGAGATGTAAAGAGTTGGGGGGTTTTAAACTTCAAGACTGGGAAAATGCCTGAAAAAATAAAAGCCTGAAAAATGAAATGCCTGTGTGCATGGGGGTGAAGGGTTGCTCTCCCCTGAGCACGCAGCATCACTGGCATTTTAATTGTAGCTTTCTTTATGTTGTTTCCTTGGCACAGTGTTTGCTCCCCTCTCCTTGGAGCCACTTATTACAAGTGGACAAGGGTGGGTGGCCAGCGTGTTTAGTCCACTGAAAAAAACCAGAATATGACCCTGGATTAAATCTGCATCGAATGTCAGCAGTCCTACAGGGACAAGTGCCTCTTCCCAGAAAGAGGGATGAGCAAACAGGCATTGCGGAACTCTGCAAATCCAGAAATGCTTGGCAGTCCATCTTCTGCTACTTGGGGAAATGAGCTGACTTTTGGAACAACAGAAAAAGCTCATACAGAACTATTAATAATTAACAACGCCATATTAAATTTTATTTTTTAAGTTTCAGCATTTTTCTACTCACCGCACTTTGGAAATACTTGGCTGGGAGAAAAGTTACCTTTGGTACCATTAGAAAGGTGTGCTGGAGGTAGCACAGGCACGTGGCTCACTTTAGCCCAGCAGCTCGCTGGGTTTTCAGAGCTTTTCAGCCCTGTGACCTCACACAAAGCAGGCAGGTCCCTGTTGTAGAGACCTGGTCCCTGCTTCTGCCCACCGGGCCCAGCAGCTCAGCTGTGCAGGGGGTGGGTGCCCCTCTTGTCATGCCCTGGTTTGGCACAGCAGAGATCTTGGTGGCACCTCACCTCTTTGCGCTGTAAGATTGGTTGTGAAAATAGCTGCTGTGCAGCTAACTCGGACACTTGGTCTGCTCTTCTGGGTATGTTCTTTCTGCTGACCTTGGTGTGATGGGGCTGGACATGGGGCTGGGTGACTGTGTTGGAGCCAGGGATGATGTAAAACTGCAGAGAAGCTGAAGGGTGTAGCTGGTCATCTCACTTTGTGACTGTTGCTACTGCATCTTCCCAGGAGAGCAAATACTTAAACATGTATTTGATCAGAGATGTTTGGTCAGTCTCTTCTCCCAAGCAGTAGGACGAGAGGAAATGGCCTCAAGTTGTGTCAGGGGTGGGTTAGGTTGGAAATTATGAAACAATTCTTCATTTAAAAGATTGTCACGCCCTAGAAGAGGCTGCCCAGGGCAGTGGTGGAGTCCCCATCCCTGGAGGGGTTTCCAAGCCATGGAGATGTGGTGCTGAGGGACATGGGTTAGTGGTGCCCTGGCAGAGTTGCGTTAATGGTTGGACTCAATGATCTTCAAGGTCTCTTCCAACCAAAATGATCCTATAGTGTTGCGATGTGAAGCTCTTGATGTGGAAGCCCCAGCTGTCTGTCAGTGCCTCTGGGAGACAGGAGCAACCAACAGCTTGTGGCCAACCTGTGAAATACTTTTTTTTTTCAGCCTTATCTTTAGGCATAGAAAACTCTTGGCCTTGCAGCTTGCTAGGTAACACAACTCCAGCCACCTTGTTCAAAGAGGTTTTAGTTGAAATGGAAATGAGCAAATAAATTCTGGGGTTTATGCATTTTGGGTTTTATTACTGCTAAAAACTAGTCAGAATAACTTGTACGATGGCATTACCCGTATGCTGCATGGTCACTGCCGATCCCAAGTCTACATAGATAATAGCTGTCATAAAAGTCCAAATGCACTTTATGGCCTTAATATTGTATTCATTTAACAGGAACATTTCAAATTTCCCTGTATTGAGACTGTTTGGTTTTAAGTATTACTTTCTTTATTGCAAAGTATTTTATACCTCGGGCGCTGGATGAAGCTGCACATGTGAGAGCGCCAGGAGATGAATTTCCCCAGAAGACCTTCAGGGTATTCTTTCTCTTTAGGGGAGGGTCGTTCTGGGGGACCAAGGTTTTATTTTAGACAGCAAGGATAGGAGTGACCCTGCAGCAGATGGCATAGGAACATGCTGCCTGGTATCAGAGCCTTGAAAACTGTTAAAGCTTTAAAAACCGTTGAAGTTTTATAGTGCATCGAAAGTGCAGCAACACAAAACGTTTATAATTAACTCTCTGATTTGAGCTTGATGTGTTCTCTGAACTCTTTTCTCAACTTCAGCACTTCTTGTTTCATAGCGTTTGAAACGAAGAAGTGTGATCATTTGCCATGAAAGAGAACAAAGCAGCCACACGGGTTTTCAGGTAGGCTGGAGAAAATGTCCATAACATTAAAGGTCCTCACTGTTGGTGTTGTTCAACCAGGACTTAAATCTGCATTTCTTGTGTGCACTGAGTGACCTGACATCCTACCTATTGTGTTTCTGGTTTATGGGGGGAGAAGGAAGGAGATGGTGTGGTTTTTTTTTTTTTTCCCCTTGTCCTCCCCATTTTTCTTCATCCCAAAATGTGAGCCAGTGCTATGTCAGACCGGGACTCAATGGTCAGTGAGCAGAATGCCAGGGATTTAAACAAGGTCACTGGTCCTGCCCTCACAGGTGTCTGCCCCTGGTTGAGCTTGGTCAGGGCCCTCATACCACTAAATAACAAACTGGCCTGACTGCCCCTCTTGACATCTGGAATAGGGACAATGCACAGGTAGTCCTGACCTGAGAACATGTAATTGTGAGTTGGTTGGGGTTATGAAAGTGGTCAGGTAAAGTGGATCCACATTTTAGAAGTTGGGCTTTTTATATTTTATTTTCAATGTACCACATATAAGGTTTGGAAGGCAGCAAGGACCCCCATGCACCTGAGGAGCCATGGTCTTGGACTGCGGGGTCTCCAACCCCTCTGCACTGAGCAGGGCCATCTGCAACTAGAGCAGGTTGCTCAGAGCCCCAGCCAACCTCACCTGCAATGGTGCCAGGGATGAGGCAGCCACCACCTCTCTGGGCAGCCTGCGACAGGCTCTCACCACCCTCAGCAACAACAATTTTTTCCTTCACTCTAGTCTGAATCTCCCTCTTTTAGTTTAAACCCATCACCCCTTGTCCTGTCCCAACAGGCCCTGCTCAAAAGTCTGTCCCCAGATTTCTGACAGGCCCCTTGAAGTCCTGCAAGGCCACCAGAAGGTCTCTGTGGAGCCTTCTCTTCTCCAGCTGAACAAGCCCAACTGTCCCAGCCTGGCCTCCCAGCAGAGGAGTTCCAGCCTTCAGATATTTTTGTGAACCAACAACATCACATTTCCTCTTACTAGCCTGTATTTGACGTATTCTTCACCAAAAGGCTCTTGGCTTCAGTGAACAATCAGTGAAGTCCACCTGAAGTTCAGAGGTGCAATGGCACCTCATGGAGCTATCCATGAGTGAGCTCTAAGCTCCCATGGAAGCACTGATGGGCACAGCAGCCACTACGCTCCGGGGTTCAGCAGCTGGGCACGTGCTGGGTGCTCCTGTTCCCTTCTGTTTTGAAAATTTTACCAAAAAGTCATTTTCCTTTAAGTGTGGGGAGAAGGGGGCCCATGGCAGGAGGTGAAATGTTTCAAGTGAAGCATTCTCTGCCTTCTTCAAAGCTAACACCATTTCTTCAGAGAGTCACTGTAGTCACTAATCTATTTGAGCTAAGATATTTGCTTGCCTTTTTTTTTTTAATTAAAAAGCTAAGCTGAGAGGATTACATGACTTTAAAAAAAAAAAAACCTGAACTATAGAACTAGAGTATTAAGTCATATTATTAAAAAAAAAATCAAACATCACTTGAAGATGCAAAGTCTGGTGGGGGAAGGAAAAAGGGCAATGGTGTATGTAAATATTTTTACAAATCTTTAAAAAAATTAAAAACATCCCTGTTCTCATCAATCCATCTTAATAATTTAAGTACATATATTTTTGATTTAGCTGTTTACACACCTCTCTTTTTTTTTGAAAGATTTAATAATGTGCTGTGAAAATACACCGAGTACTACTCCCTCCCACATTCTTGGCCATATCAGTTAAAAGCAGGTGGTGGGAGGGTGCAGGACCCAGCGCTTGGTTCTCAACCTGCATTTATGGCATGAGATGATCCTGATATTGCCACCACTCTGACTGAGGGTGACGTTTAAAATGACCAACAGAAGGACAAGGCTACACGCAAATGCTGAGCCTTACACCAAAAGGGTGACCTCCTGCTGGAGATCCACCCTGGCCAGGATCTCCGGCTCCCACCAGGGTGGTTGTTTATGGGGAGGTGAAAATACCTTTTTCAAAAGTAATTTCCACCATGACTTTTTCCCCCGCCAGCCTCAGCCAGAGCAACACGTGCTCCCATCCAGGGGATGTTTCTGTAAGTTAAATAAATGTTGTGTGTATTTGAAAACAGAAAAGCTGTAAATAAAGTAGAGAGGTTTTAGAATGTGACAGATGAGGAGCCAAATAGCCTTGCAAACAGGGACTGTAGCCTGCTGAGCATGGGAAGTGCATAACACCAGGGAGAGCTGAAACTCTCAGAGAAAACGGTATCAGGGAATGCATAGATGTGGTGTTGAGGGACACAGTTGAGTGGTGACCTGGCAGTGCTGGAGGAACGGTTGGACTTGACGGTCTCAAAAAGATCTCTTCCAACCTAAATGTTTCTATGAATGGTGTGCTGCTGCAGAGCTTCCCTGTGCAGCTGGCTTAGGGACAAGGCCATTAGTGAAGACAAGAGTGGGTGGTCTGGGCTGCATGGAATGCATCCAAAATAGAAAGATGTTTGGGGATTCAGGCTGCTGGATGGTGGTCTTGTGATGTTCTGGTCAGTGAAGCCAGAGTCTCGTGCAGATAGAAAGAGGAACCAACAGGTAGAAGAAACAAGTTTACCATGAGCCAGCAGTGGACTCTTGTGGCCAAAAAGGCCAGTGGTCTCCAGGGGTGCTGAGACCCCTGGGACTGTTGAGCTGGAGAAGTCTCAGAGGGGATCTGATCAATGCTGATCAAGAGCTAAATGGCTCATGGGGGACAGGAGGATGGGACCAGACTCTTTTCAGTGGTGCCCAGTGACAGGACAAGGGGCAACAGGCACCAGCTGGAACCCAGGAGGTTCCACTTGAGCAGGAGGGGAAACTTCTTTCTTGTGAGGGTGGCAGAGCCTGGCCCAGGCTGTCCAGAGAGGTTGTGGAGTCTCCTTCTCTGCAGAGATTCCAAAGGTGCCTGGACATGATCCTGGGCCCCTTGCTCTGGGTGAGCTGCTGGAGCAGGGGGTTGGATGAGATGATCTCCAGAGGGCCCTTCCAACACCCACCATTCTGTGATTCTCTGAAAAAACATGTGTAACACTCCTGATGACATGGAAATATCAGTGTTTTCCAGCAAGCAGCCATGGTGTTTTGGCTGGTGACAGCTGGTGTCACTCCACTGTCCCAGCAGCACTTCTCTCCAGGTTAATGGCCACTTTGGGGCATCTCCAGCTGAGTTAATCACCATGTGTGCTGACTGCTGAGCATGAGGAGGCAGGGAGATGCTGTGATTTGGGTCTAGCAGTCATTTTCTTTCACTGTTGAAGCCACCCAGGTGGTTTCTAGGTACAAAGCTTCTCTTTCCCTGCACTCCTTCTGCTCCTCCTTGAGAGCATGTGGCAATGTGGTGTCTGGGGTTAGAAAATAGGAAGGAAAATGCCTGATTTCCACGAGTCCTTACGAGACACTAGGGTGAGTGGTGGATGGGGGCTGCTGCATTGTACAGCTCCTCCAATGCAGTCCCACACCTTTGCTCCTGATGCTTTTTTTGTTCTAATATGTCAGTCTTGAAGGGGTAACATGGCTGAGACAAGATCATGGAAGAAACATAAGAACAGTTGTAGCTGTTCAGGTGATTAAGCCTTCCTTGAATTCTTTCCTTATTTGCCCTGTTTATTTTTAAGTTATGAGTCCTCTGTTCTCCTTGGTCAAATCTGTGTCCAGATCCTGTTGAAACCCAGACTCGATATTTTCTTTCCTGCTGCTCCCTCTTTTAAGAAGAAAGACTCCATTTTCCATTTTGCAATCTAGATATTTTATTGAATCAGGGGCTGTCAGAGCCAGGAATAGCCAACGTGTGTGTATATGACACAACTTGATGTATCCTTATGTGAGACTCCCATAGGAGAAATTTTACAGTGCAGGAAAATGGAGTATAAGGCACAGTGGGAGATCAGCAGAGCTAGACCTAAACACGCTGCAGTGCAGGCAGGTGGGTACAGCATTAACTCCAAACATCAAGTTTTTGTCATGTTAGCCCTCATTGCCTGGGTTTGTACAGTCATGTCCCCATATGATCTTTGGGAATATATATATATTCACACATATTGTGTTAAGGTATTTTCAAGATAAATTAGCATAAACTGTAAATCTGTGGCTTCAGACAAATATAGAACTGGAAAAATGTCTGTAACAACTAAGCAGTGCAATAACATCAATATAATCAGAATTAGCAAACTTTTTGCAGACAAAACAAACACATTATCTCTCTAGTAATTCTCAAGTCCCGACTCCTGTCTGTCTGTATTTGTATGAGGGTTCACAGGGTGTTCATCAAGATTCATGGCACAACGGCAGCATTCAGCTAGAAATTTCTGGAGATACCAGCTACGTTTCACTTGGTTTATTCCTATGTGGAGTTTGGACATTGGCGTTCGGCTGGCATGTACCCTGGTGAGGTTCCCAGGCTTGACTGGAGAGTGCCACGGGGTGGGGATGATGGGTGACACAGACCTGGGTGAGAATCGGTGGAACAGGGTAGTGCCTGGCTCTTGGGGATGAGGAGGGTTGGTGATGGCCCATGCGTGGTGTCCTCTCCATGCCTTGGCTGCTGGGCTGGGGACAGCTGGCAGGAGTCCAGCCCGGCATGTGGTAACAGCTCCAGCGGTTAGCAGTCCTCATCGGTAGACACTGTACCTGAGCTCCCTCTTGAAGTTTCCCGTTTCCCTCTCTGCCCTTCTCTCTTGGAGTGAAGAGCAGTTAATCCCCAGGGCTTTCTCTCATGTGCTCTTCCCTCCTTGCATTTACAGCACTTTCTCCAGCAAACTTTTCCAGCTATTTCCTGCACCTTCTGCAGGTTGCCCTCATCCCTGTGAAGTGAGGGCACTGGGGAGGTAAACACTATGTGGAGAATAAAACTGTCTTTTTCATGTTTGTTGCTTCCCCCTTCTTGTTGTGTCTCTATTTTGACAGCCCTATTGAGCTCTGTTGTCTTAATTCAGGGAAAGAGCCCATGAAATGAAAGGTGTCCACAGCAGATGCCAGCATCCTCACGTACAGGTACAGCTGGTTTCAGCTACAGAACTTCAGAGTTACTAATTCCATGGGAGAAACTAAAAATATAAAAAAACTTTTGTGACATACAGATGAACGATTAAAGCAAAATGTGATGGATTAAATAAAACGTTCATCCTAAAATCCCATATTCTCTTTCTTTGTACATGGAGAAAGTTTCAAAAACTTCAGACTATCTCTGCCTTCTGAGGAGGAAACTCCTTCACTGAGGTGGGCTGGCAGCCTGACCTCGGTGCTGCTGTTGAAGCCGCCTCCTGCTTCCCACCACTGAAAGGGCAAAGGTGAGCGCTGGCAAGGTCAGGGATGCCCTTCCCTAAAACAGCTGCGTCGTTCTTTCTCAAACACAGTGGCTGCTCTGTGGCTCCCTCCTGAAGCCGAAGGATGGTTGCAACAAGTGGCCATGCTGACCACTCAGAATTGGAGCCTGTGCTCCAGGTTTGCTCTACAAATAGCAAGATGGTTGTCTGCTTTCAGTGCCACAGGTTTGTGGGATTGAATTTGCATTTTGTTGCCTTGTAGACAAAGCTTGGAGTCAGGAAAAGAAACCTAAAGGTGAGTATGGAAACAGACAGCGAGGAACATCTTGCCTGCAGCACCAAGGGCAGAGGCACCAGGGAACAGGTGATGTCACTGGAGCATCTCCTTCTCAGATCAATGAAGACCCAACTAGTGTCACATTAGCTTTTGAGATTTCAAACTGTCATAGGACAAGCAACTATGATGCTAAAACAAATCCTCTGCAGTTGCCTTTCTCCTTTTGTTACTGCCTGCTAATAACGGTGAGGGCTTGGATAGGAGCAGTCTGTTGCATTTTTCCTCTACCAATTAAATTAGAATTTTTGACATCTCAGCTCTCTGCAGAGGTTTTTGGTCCCACATTCTCTTTCTGTACTGCATGTCACTGCAACAAAAAAAGCAACAGCTAAACTGTGACCAAACTTTCCATTTGACATAAATGTAACTTATTTTTGCAAGAGTGGGCAATGCCCCATGGTGACACCGCAGACTCCAGCTGCTCACACCCGCTTGCTCACCCGTTGCATTCTTAGAATCATAGAATAGTTTAGGTTGAAAAAGACCTTTAAGATCATTGAGTCCAACCATTAACCCAGCACTGCCAGGGCACTGCTAACCCATGTCCCTCAGCACCACATCTCCATGGCTTGGAAACCCCTCCAGGGATGGGGACTCCACCACTGC
>JAVSBS010006106.1:0-72906 GCA_033124195.1 Coracias cyanogaster
GCGGCGCGGGGCGGTGGGGGGGGAGAAAGGAGGAGCCGCGGGGTCACGGGGAACGGGCGCTCCGCCCGCTGCCGGCTCCTCCGGCCGCCTCCCGCGGCGGGCGGGCGGGAAGCGGGGCGCCTGGGCCGCCTGAGGGGTCCCGTTCCCCGCAGCCCGGTGGGCCCGGGCAGAGCTGTTTGCCAGGGGGAAATGACCACCTTTCTGCCACCGTCTTAGCCACCCCCGCACGAATTTCATCAACTGGATCTGAACGGCTCTTCGGCAGCCCCGCCAACCAGCACCTTGTGCTTTGCTCTTCTTACAGGCTGCCAATGTGGCTAACCAGACACGAACCTTTTGTAGCAGGAGCCTTTCTAGGCCCTGGAGTCACCCACCGAGATCAACCGTGCCTCCCTTTTAACAAGCCTCTGCCCTAGGCAGGTGGAGCATCAGCATTCGAACTAAAAGTGTGTGCTGCAACCAGGACTGCTAGAGATTTGTTCTTCCAGTGAGACCTTGGAAGATAGCTGTGCCTCTAGCTCTCTCTCCGCTCTCTCTCCTTCAAGTCAGTTTGCCTAGGAATGCATGTTTAAAAGGGATGCTGGAATAGTATCAATATTACATGTACTGCTTGATCTTGAATGCCCTGTTTACTTGAAAATTGGATCTGATTGTTCCACTTCTTTCATTCCTCCCCAACACCCTATGAGACAAAGGCAACACTGCTGTGAAGACCTCCGATCAATCACCTCATGGATCTCACACCTCCATACTACATCCACTTCTTTCTGTATCTATGAAACCCAGCTGTGATGTGGTACCTTACTGTCTTGTACATTCAGATAATCTCTGATAGTACGTATATAAAGTTTAGTATTAGGGAATACCAACTAGCAACAATGTGAAAGAAGCATAGTATTGGTCAGTATGATGCACTAAGACCAGGAGATATCAGCGATGATGACTCCTACAGGAACTGTCATCCTTTTGTAATCACCTCATTGGTATCTTTTCCTTTCAGGAGGGCTAAGTAGGAAAAACAATCTTAAACCTGCTAAGGAGGCAAAGAGCAAGTTAATGATGCTTGGTTCCACCAGGAAGTGTTACCTACAGAATTAAGGTATTGTCCTGGGTTCAGCTTTTGCATTTTTCTCCCTATTCTCCTTCCCTCATGGAGCTCAGCTCCCAGCTGGGTCTAAACCATGACAGGTATAAGCAGCTGTGAGCCATAGTCACCTGCTCCATCTCAGTGTGGAAGCCTTTAAAAACAATAATGAAGTTCTCATCCCAGAACAGTCAAGCCCCTTCAAAGTCAACAGAATTCCTTCAGTAAATACCTGCCAAAGGGCAAGGCAAACATACAGCTTGTGTGGTTCATCAAACCAATTAATATCCTCCTTCATTAATTCATATTTGAAGTGATACAAAAGCATCTCACTCTTCCAAGGTTACATCAACTATATTTTTACTCTTCCCTTTGGGTCTTACTTGTAGATACTCAAGGGTTGCTATTAACAGCCCAGCTTTCACCTGAAGTGTATTGTTCCTGAAACTATTGCCACCACTAGACTGTCCACTGCAGTGATTTTGGATTTGTCCACATTTCAAGCTCCTCAAGTTGCTGGAAAATAAAGATTTACCAGTAACTATAAACAAATAAAGGACAAAATCATGGATCAGCTTTAGTTCTAGAGTAAAGCTCCAGCAAAATTATAAAGATAAACAAGGGAGCTGGCAAAGGGGTTGCTGTTTTCCTCGCTGGCAGGAGTTGGGTAACATTTTTGCACAACCACCAATGATTTCTAGTTTATGCTACACAACCTTATTTGAGGCTGAAAACAGGAAGGTAGGAGAGAAATCTCTCTGTCCTACAGATGGACAAAACCCAAACTGACTGACTGTGGGTCACGTAAATGCACATAATTGTGTCTTACCTTTTCTGAATCATTCTTCTTGTGAAATCCCATTCTGAAAGCAACAGTCAGTGAAGCTTAAATGCTGGAGGGATGTACCCACGTAGAACTTCATGGGATACCTCAACACAATTGCAGAAGGAAAAAAAAATTAGATCCTGGTACTCTGCTAGTAGTTTAAAATAACAACCTAACAAGCAACAGGAGATCGGTGAAACAGAAGGGGAGGTTTCACAAAACAAAAACCCTTATCCCACACTTCTCTCAGGCTCCACCGGATACGCTGCAATTGATTTCAGAAATTCCCTGGAAAACAGAGATCCCAAAACCAGCAATTAATACCTGGAACATCCGAGAGTGCAATATGCTCGTATTGATTTGAAGCTGATTTTTGTGGATTTAGCACTTCATAAGCAAAAGGGCTTATCACTGTGTATACAGGACTGCAGACTTGCACAATCAGTTAAATAATAAATTAGTTAAATAGTTTTATTTAAGCACTGTTTTTCCATGTAGAAGCCCTGCCGTTCCTGGAGGCTATTTCCATGCTACTGCACACTTCAGTAGCATTTCTGTGTTGCTGAGGGAAGGAGAGTTACAGCTTCTTCTACCTCTCTGCCTGAACTTACAGGATGCACGGTCATCTGGGGCCCTGTCACTCGCTCTCGTTCTAAGACTTTCTGCCACTGATGTTTTGGGGCACAGTGAAACCTAATTATGTCTTACCAGGCAAATTCACCCAAATAAGACCTCAGCTTTTGAAAAGGTTTTGTTCAAAAGAATGGCTTGAAAGCTCCACAAAAGCATTCTCTTATACATGCTCTTTATATGCTACATTAACAATTATATAGTACTAAGAAGAACTGCTTAAGTCGGCTTTATTTAAAGAAAAAATGAGTGACTGTTGGATTTCGAGCTGACTATTGGATCATAACTGCTGGATTTCGAGCTGACATTTCCCAGAACGGCTATGCCTCAAAGAAGGAATTATTAGGTTTGGGAAAACTGAGCATTTTCTATTAATTTTGGAAGCAAAGATTGTATTCAGGAACAGCTTTGAAACATCATTTATATTAGCAGGAGCAATCTGGGAAAATATTTTATCTACAAATAAGCTAGTGACAAATGGTATGGCTTTTCTTTTGATGAGAAAACTTGCATTGATCTCACTAAGTAAAAACACTTCCCTTTCAAAACTGATTTAATGAATAAGCCTACATCTTATAAATGTCTTTTAGTCTTTGATAACAATGATACAGTGGAGAAAAAACATTTACTCAGAGCAGAAAGATGTAAATTTTATTATTGACTCTGAGGGGATTTAAGTTTACATTTGCCAGCTCACCAACTGGCCTAACTTTTGAGATCATAGAAAACCAGGTTGGAAAGGACCTCAAGGATCCAGCCTGTCTTGGTGAAAGCACAGTCTAGACAAGCTGGCCCAGCACCCTGTCCAGCTGAATCTTAAGCGTGTCCAGTGCTGGGGAATCCACCACTTCCCTGGGGAGATTATTCCAATGGTTGATTGTTCTGTGAAATTTTTTTCTCTTGTGTCCAATCAGAATCTCCCCGGGAGTAACTTATACCCATCACCCTTTGTCTTTTCCATGTGACTCCTTGTAAAAGGGGAGTCTCCATCTTCTCTGTAGTCATCCTTTAAATACCGGAATATGGTGAGAAGGTCTCTCTTGAGCCTTCTTTTCTTTACGGGTTTGTTCTTTGAGAACAAACCCAGTTCTCTCAGCTTTTCCTCACGTGACAGCTTCGCCATCCTCGGACCATCTTGGTGGCCCTTCTTTGGACCCTCTCCAGCCTGTCCACATTTTTTTTTGTCTAGCAGGAACCAAAACTGAGCCCAGTAGCCCAGGTATGACCTGACAAGTGCTGAGTAGAGTGGGATAACGACTCTTTATCTCTGCTGGTGATGCCCCTGTCGATACAACCCAGCATCTGTTGGCTTTCTTTGCCACTGCAGTGCACTGTTCACCCATACTGAGCTTGTTGTCCCCCATGACACCCAAGTCCCTTCCACAGAGCTGCTCTCCAGCTGCCTAGATCCCCCCCTGTGCCGCACTCCTGGGTTATGTTTTCCCAGGTGCAAGACCTTACACTTCTCCTTGCTGAACTTCATAAGTTTCTTGTTAGCCCACTCTTCCAGCCTGTCCAGGCGTCAGGCTGCCAGTCTGAAAAGGAGCTATCTAGCAGGGCCCTCTGGGCGCAGCCCGACAGCCAGGTCCCCACGCACCACACAGACTTGGCTAGACTGTAACACGTCCTTTTCTTGAGGAGGAGGCTGTGGGGAACTGCACTGAAAGCCTTGGAGAAAGATGTTATCCTGGAGTGCCTGCATTAGACGTCTCACATATTCTGTATTCTGCTTTGCATAAGAATATCAAATGGATGAGATCAGAACAAAAGAGAAAAAGACCAAGACTTTATGTTTTAATGTGTTCACATGGTTACAGAGACTTTGAGGGTTCTGGTCCCGTCCCCAGGGACTGTTTTATTATTTGACAATTACTGATTTAATCACAATTAAACCATGATAGAGGGACCAAAACCTCATTCTTGTTATTCTACAACCAGATGACTGTCCTAATTACTAAGCTACAAAGCCACGGTTGATTTCTGTTGCCAAATGAATTGCAATACTTATTTATTAAAAAAACCCAAAGTATTTCTTATTATTAGATTACCAACCTCAGTTCATTCAAGAGAGATTTAACTTTTCTAGGTGATCAGGGCCAACAATACAATTAAACACTCTGAAAAAGATGCAGCACCACCTATTGGGGATCTGTTAGGTGTGCCGATTATTTGTTTTAAGCAGTAAAATAATTCTGTTCTTTGTTGTAATAACCTAGTTATTAAGGGGAAAAAAAAAACAAACCACAACAACAGAAACCCAGCTAGGGAGGAAATAAGTTTCCAAAAAGACAATAAGGGAAGCAAATACTGTACTTGAGACTGTTTGTGAACAAACTTGGAGAAAACAGCTTAGTGTACAGTCAAATTCCAAAAGAAACCCACTGGACTGGGTATGGCACAGTAGGCACAACTGCAAAAACCAGTAGAAAACAGCTGCAGGAGGGGCTGACTCTTCTGGTTAACAGCCCATAAACAGTGGCTCAAACAGTATTATCCACCAACACCTTCCCTCCCTTGAGAGTCAGAAAGACTTTCACCTGTGGCCTTTGAAGATGTTGGCATGAATCATAGAATGATTTAGGCTGGAAAAGACCATTAAGATCATCGAGTCCAACCGTTAACCCAGGACTGCCAAGTCCACCGCTAAACCATGTCCCTCAGCACCACATCTACATCTACATCCACATCACAGCCAGTGATGGTGACTCCACCACTTCCCTGGGCAGCCTGTTCCAGGGCTTGATAACCCTTTCAGGGCGGAAATTTTTCCTAATATCCAACCTAAACCTCAGCTGGTGCAACTTGAGGCTGTTTCCTCTTGTTCTAGCACTTGTCACTTAGGAGAAGAGACCCAACACCCACCTCACTAAAACCTCCTTTCAGATAGTGGTAGAGAGGGATAAGGTGTCTCCTGAGCCTTCCTTTCTCCAGGCTAAACACCCCCAGTTTCCTCAGTTGCTCCCCACAAGACTTGTGCTCTAGACCCTTCATCAGATTTGTTGTTCTTCTTTGGACACGCTCCAGCACCCCAATGTCTTTCTTGTAGTGAGGGGCCCAAAACTGAACCCAGTAGTTGAGGTGTGGCCTCACCAGTGCTGAGTCCAGGGGGACGATCCCTGCCCTAGTCCTGCTGGCCACACTATTTCTGGTAGAAGCCAGGATGCTGTTGGCCTTCTTGGCCACCTGGGCACATGCTGGCTTATATTCAGCCAGCTGTTGACCAGCACCCCCAGGTCCTTTTCCACTGAGCACGTTCCAGCCACTCTTCCCCAAGCCTGTAGGTTCCCACGTGTGAAGTTGTTGTTACCTGAGTGCAGGACCTGGCACTTGGCCTTGTTGAACCTCATACAGTTGGCCCACTGATCCAGCCTGTCCAGGTCCCTCTGTAGAGCCTTTCTACCCTTTTGATGTTGATGTCATTAGTGTGGCTAACGGCTAAAACCAGGAGAATCATCCAGACTTGTATGAACAAATCAGGATCCTCCCAGGGCCAACGAACAATTTGATCAATTGAACAGTTTAAACAATAAAAAAATAATGAACTACTAGAGAAAAAAAGGGAACTGTAGTGAGATTAAAGTGAACTATAGTTAAAAAGCCAATTTAAAATGGCTTATCTACTTTTAAGTCCTCTCACTGTCACCCAGTGATTGCTTTTAGGAGACCACGGTGTCTGTACAGAAGATGTCAGTGATTCTGGGCAATACAAACCCGATTGGAGGCTATGGGAATCTTGCTTTTTTAATTTTTCTTCTTCAAGCAATTCTGTCTTTTCTCCTTTTGGGGCATTCAGATGACTTCCCTACCTGCTGGTCTTACACCTGGCTGTTTCACTCATGCCTTGTTGCATGTTTTGAAATGTCGTCTTCAAGTCACAGATAAAAGACTTTGCTGTTCCACCCCTCCTACTTCTTCGTCCATCCTTAGTGTCAAGTGACAACACAGTGCGGTATTTCTGGAAGCACAGAACAGTCACTCTGCAGGCTTTACCGCTAACATGTTTTGAACCTAAACATGCTCATGCTAATCCAGCACAACTGCGTAAGCAATCCTGTACGCAGAGTCTGGTGAGAATACTCTTGTCCTGCTATTAGCAGGCACGGGCCTTGTACTAACTCCAGAAGGCCCCAATCCTGGTTTGTTAGACACGTGAGAGCTTATTCTGTGAACCAAAATGTGATACCAGGTGTCTCAGGCTGTGACGTTTAAAAGTGGGGTAACAGCAAGAGCCCTACCACTATGGGTACAGGCAGAAGGCAGAGGCCTCCAAACCGTCAATAACTCCCTCATGGTCAGTCACTGGTCACTGAAAAAGTGCAGTCTTGAGAGCTGGGAAAACGCTGTTTAAAGAAAGAAAGCATCACCTCGGTTCATCTGCACCTTGCTGATGTTTTCCTTTCTTGGCAAGTAATGTGCAAGCATAGCCAGCCAAATCGCTGCTGCTGCTCTTTACCATCCTCTAAGTGTTAAATACCCTCCTCAGGGGCGTTTCATACCCAAGGCACTGTGTCTATCCTGCAGACACTCCTGTTCCAGCCTCGAACAGCTTGCTAGCAACACAGTTCGGTTACCGTCCTAAACCAGAGCATCGTTCTTCTGGACCAAGCCCCAGTAACTCCTCACGCTGGAAATAACTCACTGCCCTGGAACTGCAGAATACACAGATGCACGTACACTTTTTTTTTTTTTTTTTAAGCCCCCATCTATTCCCTATAGACTCATCTAGAACAGACACTGTCCTGCTGCAAAAGGATGGCAACGTGTCACCTGGATTGTACCACGTATAGACAGTTACAGGACCGGACGTGGAACGCACATACCACTGCAACGTTCTAGGCCTGAGCCCTCGGTCTGCCTCACAACTGCGTGTTCTTAACCAGCAATCCTGACTGGATGGCTAGGCTTCAGAAAGCCTGGGAAGCAGAAAAAAATAGGGTTTAGCTTCCTTATTACACAGCGATTTGTTTTCAGCATAACTTTATTTGGAGCCCCTACAAAGCAGCCTCATCAAGCGTCACTCGACAGATGCAGCAAGACAGCCATGAAGCAGAGTTGTAGGCAAAGCTCAGTTCATTAACAGCTTTGCCCACCAAAGCCTACGCTTTTGTGAGCGTCACATTTAAATTCTAGGTCTTCCTATTTTTTTTAACAACACATCAGCATTTTTAACCATTTTTAGCTTAAGGACTGATCTATCAGGACCGTTACCCGTGTTCCTCCTCCCTCTGACAGGCCCCACACAAATTTCCATTCCTACTTTCACCACTAAAGCTGAGCCCCATCACTCACCTTGCTTTGTATCCACAAGCACTAGGAGTGCTCGTGCACCGCCCAACAGCACTGACCACGCTGGGCACTGCAACAAGAACCACTGCGATACGGAGAACCTGCACGTTCAGTGAAGCTAGATCTCTTCTGACCATCCTTCACAAGCAAACTGTGACTGGTCTCTATTAAGCCTTTAATTTTGCTGGGTTTTGTGCACTTCTGTTATTCATTTCCCAGGCCACCATCACTGGCAAGTTCATTTGATTGAAAAGGAATCTTTCCATGTTGCTGCTTTTCAGTCAGCTCATCTCATGGGCCTAGCTGCACAGGTCTGAGTGCTTTGGCATGGGAGGGACAGACAAGGCAGGCTCATGCGGGTCACTTGTGAAATCTTCTTCTCAAGCACCAAACAACGACAGAGCTTCCAGGATATTACATCCTAATGTAATGCATATGATGGGTGGACTGTTCAGGGGATAAGGAATGAGTTGGATGGTCGCATCCCACAAGTAGTGGTCAACGGCTCAATGCCCAGATGGAGATCGGTGACAAGTGGTGTTCCTCAGGGGTCTGTACTTTCGTATCTCTCTGGATCCTGTTGTCTCAGGAGCACCTGGCTCATCTCTGTAAGACTTCAAGTGTGCTCCACTTGAAGACTCAGCAAGGCTCAGAGCAACAGGCTGAGGGCACATCTCCCCTCTAACCTTGGCTTGTTATCCCATGGTGTCTCTGTCCCAGGCGAGCCTGATACTATCCCGCTCCCACTTCAAGTCTAGTTTAAAGCCTTGTCAATGAGTTCCACAAGCTCATGAGTAAAGACCCTCTTCCCGCTTTGAGAAAGGTGAATCCCATCCAACACCAGCAGGCCTGGTGCTGTGTAGACCGTCCCATTACTGGAAAACCCAGAACTGCGGCAGTGACACCAGCCACGGAGCCAGGTATTAACACATCGGGTCCAGCTCTTTTTTCCAGCATTGCTGCCTGCAACTGGAAGGAGAGAGGAAAAAATGACCTGTGCTCTAGATACCCTGACCAATCGTCCCAAGGGCCTGAAGTCTCTTTTGATCACTCCTGGCCTACACATTGCAGCTTCATTGCTGCCCACAGGGAAGAGCAATAATGGCTGTACCAAGCTAGGAGATTTCCTGGTGATAGCCTTAAACCTGGGCCCCAGCAAGGCAGCAGACTGCCCTGTGAGGAGAGCCTGGCTGGCATATTGGACCCTCTGCTCCCTTCAGAAGGGAGTCATGAAAACTGTAACTCATCTTTTCTTCCATGTGGAGGTGGTTGTGATACAGGGGGTAGGTCTTTCTGACCTTGGAGACACCTCTGATGTAGATGGACGGTCATCCAGATCGCCCATTGACTGACCCTCCACATTCAGAGGCTCCTACCTGCTGTACAAAGGCACCTCTGGGAAGGTGAGGTGGGCAAGGCCAGGCTGAGAGAGGTGGGGCTGTTCAGCCTGGAGGAGAGAAGGCTCCAGGGAGACCTTTTAGTGCCCTTCCAGTACCTAAAGGGGGCCTACAGACCAGATGGGAGCGACACTGTTATCAGGGAGTGAAGGGATGGGAGGTAACAAACTGAAAGAGGGTAGATTTAGATTAGCTGTTAGGCAGAAATTCTTCACTGAGGGTGGTGAGACCCTGGCACAGGCTGCCTGGAGAAGCTGCGGCTGCTCCATCCCTGGAGGTGCTCAAGGCCAGGCAGGGGGTTGGAACGAGATGCTCTTTAAGTTCCCTTCCAACCCAAACCATCCGATGACTTCCCGCCCGCCCGGGAAGCGCCTTTCCGCAGGGCCGGGGGGCCCCGGCGCGCTCCGGACACAGGCGGGACGCGGCTGCGCGCCCGCGGCGGCGCCGAGGGCAGGACGGGGCGGAGGCGCGCAGGGAGCGCGGCAGCCGCGGCCGCAGCAGGCCGCCGTGACGCTCGGCGCTCCCGGCATCCCCCGGCACGCTGCGATTGGGCAGAGCACGGCCCTGCCCGTCACGGGTTGGGCGGCGGCGCTGACGGCTCGCTTGCGTCACGGCTCTGCCGGGCTGCGATTGGCTCGCGGCGCCATTATAAAGCTCCCTCAGGAGCCGGCGCCCCTTTTCCTCCCTGGCGGCCCAAGGTGCTGTGTCCTTCAGCTGAAGCTAAGGCCGACTTACCCCGGCGACTGGCACCGCGCCCCCACCATGGCCTCCGTCTCCGAGCTCGCCTGCATCTACTCCGCCCTCATCCTGCACGACGACGAGGTCACCGTCACGGTGAGTGCGGGCCCGGGCCCCGCCGCCGCCGGCACAAGATGGCGGCGAGCCGCGGCATGGCCGGCGCCGGGGCCCGGCGGGCTGCTGAGCGCTGCTGTCGTTGCAGGAGGACAAGATCAACGCGCTCATCAAGGCGGCCGGAGTGAACGTGGAGCCGTTCTGGCCGGGTCTCTTCGCGAAGGTGGGCGAGGCGGGGAGCGTGCGGGGATGGCGGCTGTGGGCAGGCCGCGGCCCTTGGGGTGCCGGTCACAGCCCGGCGGCGGCTCCCTGGCGGGCAGCGCCCCCTCAGCGCGCTTAGCCTGGAAGCGCTGCCGCTGGCGATGGTAGAAAGCGCGGAGTGGGGAGCCCAGCCGCGGGCTTGTCGCCGTGCGGCTCCATCTCCGCGCCGCGCCGGGCCCGGCAGCTGCCCACAGCCCCGCCTGAGCGCGGCTCTCCCGCCCCTTGTCCTCCCCAGGCTCTGGCCAACATCGACATCGGCAGCCTGATCTGCAACGTCGGCGCTGGCGGTGGCGGGGCTCCGGCTGCAGCTGCCCCGGCCGGTGGGGCCGCGCCTGCGGGCGGGGCTGCCCCGGGTAAGTGGCCTCCTCTGTGTCCTGCGTGGGCATCTTCGGCTGGGGGAAATACTTGAAAAAGCAGCTTATTTGCTTCGCCTTGCGATTTTAATGTAGCTTGCGGTTTGTAGCGTGCGTGTTCTAGAGCGACAGAGCCTTCGGAAAGGCTGGAGCTGCCCCTTGGGTCAGCGTGCGGGGGCAGCGGCACTCAGAGTGAAGGCCGATCTTTCTGTGTGCCATCGGGATCTCATGGCGATGGCCAGAGGGGAGCCCTTGCTCTGTGAAGCTTGTTAGATCTGATAGGAATTAATTTTGAAGGCACGAAGCCACTTTGCTAGTAGGGGAAGCACGAGTCTCCGTGGGGCGTTAGCTCAGGTCTCGCTTCTCCATGTTACAGTCGCTCTATGGGAATGCTTTTATGAGCCGATAAAATGGAAAAATCCTGATTCCTTTCTCCTTTTCTAGCTGAGGAGAAGAAAGAAGAGGAAAAGAAAGAAGAGTCAGAGGAATCTGATGATGACATGGGCTTTGGTCTTTTTGACTAATTAGTTTTGTACCCATCTGTAATAAAGAACATTTAATTGTACTTGTCTGTGGTGTGGATGCATGTGAAGGGGGGTGGATGAAGGACGGCCGGTGTCCTACCGCCGTTGCCACCTTACTCTACAGTTCTACAGTGGGCTTTGCTCTTCATACTTACATGAAGTATGATCTCGTACTGCACTTACATATAAACAGGCACAGCACAGTGACAATTACAGCTCCAAACTGCTGCCTTGTGTATGGACAAAGGTGGAAATGGGATCACAGCCAGCGTGGGACGTGGTCGCTGATGGTCCTGCAGCCTCTCCGTGTCAGCGCTGTGGCTTCCATCGCGCTACCAGGGAATGGAACCGTGCAGGGGCAGCTTGGCGCCAGCGTTATGTGTGTTTCACAGCGGAGGATGGTTGCGGAGCTGGAGAGCGGGGAAATGCTGCAGTTCTCAGGTAAAGGCTCTTTTTGGAGGCCGTTTATTGTTTGGGCGCTGATTTATTCATGAGTAGGTGGAATGTAAAAGCAGATTGAGTCTTGCAGCGCAGGCACAAACCTGGGCTTGGTGAGGTGTGTGGGGTTTTTTTGTTGTTGTTTGTATTTTTGCCTTTCTAGAAAAAAAAGTTACACAGATCTCCAAAAAACTCCTTTGAAGGGTGGGTGTGGAAGAGTTTGTAACTGCATATGAAAGGAATGACTTGAGAAGTATGTCTTTCTAAAAATCAGTTTTGAACAGGCCTTTTCCAGAACAACTGAGCAAGGTAAGGGCTGTCTTTCAAATGCATTCTAAAAGAATTAAATGAAAAAAATGGTGTTAGCAAAATGTTCTAAGTGTGCAAGGTGGACTCTGAAGTTGTGTAGGAGGGTTCCACATCTAGAGCCACAGTGGAAGCGTCCTGCGCTGTCCCCTCTTCCCACAGAACTGGAGCTCACTGGTTCTTCTGAAAGATGCGGGCGCCCACGGAAGGTCTCGGTCCCCACAACCCCCGCTGCTGCCAGGAGCGCTCCTGAGCTCCCAAAGGAGTTCCTGCAAACCGCTCAACTGCTACGTTCCTCCACCACTTTTTAAAGAAACCTCCCCCTAGGAAAATGGATTTTAGAAGTGCAAAGGAGCGTAAGGAGAGACACCAAGTCCCTTACATGATCAAACTGCCTTGTTCCCTCTGCTCCACAGCTGGAGGAGCAGCTGCTTTCTAGAAAACTACTTAAAGTTTGGGTTTCCCCCTTGAATACTTACTGTGGCTCCGGAAGTCCCACATCAGTGAATTCTTAAAAGCTTCTGGATTGGGGTGGGGGGGAAAAAAATCCAAGCAGAGGAAACTAGAGTAGTTTCTTCTGCAGTGCACACATGAAACAGACAATTTCACTGGTAACACCTTTTTAATAGGTCAAAGTAACTGTACAGTTCATTATATTCTTCCTGAGAATAATTTATATCCCTCAACAGCAAAGAAGGGAGTGTGGTTTTTTATTTTAACAGAACCGATGGCGGAAGTGGAAAACCAAGGAAAATCTAATTACACTGCTTTACCGTAACTCCTCCCAGGCAAGATAGACAAAAGGATGGGTTAGTTAACTACAGTGGGCTTAAAATATTCAACATGGCTTTAATCTGTCTTTATAAATTATATAAAAATGGGGGACGTGAACGGTTACAGAACTCCTCTAAATGCAGCTCTGAATTGCTCTGGTACAAAGCAGCATTTGTCGCTTCCAAGGAAAACAAGGTTGCTACAAAAGAACTGGCACGTTATTCTGGTGAAAAAGACGAGAAGGTTCAGTTGGGTCCTACAGCTAGTTCCAAACAAATGCTTCACACATTCACATAAAAGTAAAAGGCAAGAAGATGGAGAGGGCTTTAGTTTGTCTTGAAATGACTGAAGTCTTGAAAATATAGCTTTTTATTCTTTCTCTGTAAATTGTGATTAGCATATTGCGACGTTAAGTGTTCTAATAAAAAAATTCCAGTCTGGATAGTTCATATACTGTGGGCAAGAATTCTCAGCCCTGAGGTTTCCCCGAATTCTTCACTTCACAATATCTTTCTCCCGTCTGCTGCTTGGACAGTTTGGGCTCGGAGACCGTAACCCTGGGGCAGCTCTAGCCAAGCGCGCCCCGTGCGATGGTGGAGGAGCGAGTGTGCTCCACAGCCGCCATCTCCCGAGGAGCCCACAAACTTCATCTGGTGATAATGCCGCGTTTGGAATCCCAGACCAGCTTGGCTTTGTGATAAAAACTCGGTTAAACTTTTGTAATGAGAGAGCACCAACAGCGGTCAGTCAGGTCTGCTGAAGCAAGAGGCGCTGGAAAGCCAGGACGACACTGGGTTGAACCTCGCTGCTGGTGGAAGGTGAAGTAACATCCTTTCGCGAGCAGAATTCGTAGACCGATGAAACGCTTCCCTCAGTGCTTAGTGCGGTCTGGACTGACTGATCATCTTCAGCCTGGCTTGATCGATAACATCCAGCAAGTTTTTGGCATCCACGGCCAGAGCGTGAGCGGCCGTCAGCATCTGCTTCTTGTACTCCTGCTGCAGGCTGGTCATGACGTACTGCTGCGCCAGCTTCATCTTGTTAATGAGCTCGGCCAGGTCCGAGTTCAGCAGCTTCTGCGCCATCTCAATCTGCAACGAGAAGACTCGGTCAACGGAGCAAGTTGTGAGCAGCGCTGCAGGCGCGGCAGCGAAGCTGCAGAGCAACGGCCCCGCTCGAGATTAATGCCCGAAGCTGGCGCCGCTTCCGCGGGCACCACGTGGAGCAGATGGAATCCCAGCGCTTGGGCCGAGGTCAAGAGCAGCCGTGTCAGCTGCTGAGCTGCCCAACTGAAATGGCACCGCGGCCCAAGTCGCCAGGAGGGGATTTTAACTCGTGTCTTGAGTTAACACCTTGTTATGGGTTTCCGGTTCCCTCCTATTGTCATCGTGCTTTTTATTACTGTGAGTGAAGTGGCTCTGAAGTGTTAAAGTAGCCTAAAAAATCAAACAGGCCAAGAGGCCAGATGCGGGTGACTTAAGAGAACGGCGCGTCTAAGTCAGGCTGATTCTCTAAGGTAGCACTTAAAGAGCCATGCTCTGGCTCCCTCGTCATCACCCTCAGTCAGGGGTTTTGAAGGAAATGGTTCTACTCCTGAACTTCACTGGAAGGTCTCAGTGAGTTCTCATCCAGAGCTGGGTTACTCCAGGGTATCTTCTCCTCAAAACCTTCCAGCCACACACTTGATGCCATACAATGTCAGTACAGCATGTCTAATAACGTTTATTTCATGTCAAATTATAACCCAAGAATTCAGACTGCTCAGTGAACCACAAGGTACGGATATGCCAAGGGGAGGGAGCCCAACCATCTCCAGATAGTCCTCCCGGCTGAGCTAACCCGAGATGTGGTGATGAGCATGAGGTGAGCGGAGCTTTACGTACCTCTCTGTGGGTGCTCGCAGGGAGCACCGGGAGGCTCTCATCTACCGTTGCCAGCAAGGTTCTTAGCGCCAAACCAACCTCCTAAGGAAAAAAAAAATCAAGGACATTAATAAACTTTAAAAACTTGGAATAAACAGATGAGAGACCTGTAGGAGTGCGGGAAGCAACACGTAACTCTTGATCCCTCATCTGGCTAAGAAGGGAGTTAGCTAGAACATGGCTGAGAGACTTCAAAAGCCCACCTGCAATTCTGTGTTTTACCATCAAAACAAGTTGCCAAAGGGTTGATAAAAAACAACAAAAAAGGTTTTCTTTAAAAAGTGAAAGGCAGGGAGGACAGTGCACACCTCGCTGCCCCTGGGTAAGCACAGGCCACCACAACAGAAGCTGCCCAGCAGCACCCAACGCTCCAGCCCACCGACCACGTTACCCGCCCTGCAAACACAAAAAGCTTTTCTACTTCCACCTTTGCAGAAAGTTTCTCCTTCACCTCTTGAAGACCTCACTCAGCGGAGAACTAAAAGCGATTCTAGGAACTGCCTCCGTACCTTTACCATGGGCACATACTCCTCCGGCGGAGCTGGCTGTATTTTACTGGACATCTCTATGACCGCCTTCACCAGCCCCGTGACGTTCTCGTAGACCTTGTCGTTGGAGCGGTCCAAGTTGGCTGTAGGAGGAGGGCTGATTTCCTGCGGCTGAATCTGGAAGCACAGAGGGGTTGTTTAACCTCCTGTCCCCAGCAGATGGGGCTCAGCAACTTCCCAGCCTCCGAAGACCCTGGGGAAGGTCTTGTATTCGCAATGCCCCGCGCCCCGTCCCGCCGGGTCCCCTGTCCTGGCTGAGCACCCTCGCTCCTGAACCTGAAGGACGTTCCCTTAAGTTCTGCCTGAACCTGATCTGTGAAATGACACTGGGCAACGTTCACCAGGATTTCCCTGAAGAGCTTCTAGTGTAACTCCCACAACAGAGAAGAAATTAAGTTGAGGAACAGGGAGCGGAGGGTACTTGACACATCTAAGTGGGTCACTACTGATGGACAAGTTCCACTGCGAAGGCAACCTTATCAGGTCCCTCATTCCAGAAAGCTGTGTGCTCCAAACCAACGTCTGATAGTTAACATACGGATATACCACAGAGAAAATACTGCAGCACGTAATAAATTCTTGTTTTGCTCGTACAAATGCACAGCGGATTAACAGAAATGGTGTCGCCAGCACAGGGGTGAAACACCCAATGTTTTCATACAGTTTGTTTCCAATAGATCAGAAAAAAAAAAAAAAAATCTTGAAAATCCCCTAGTCCTTCCTCATGCAAGACTGCCATCGAGTCAAACCTGTCTGGAGTTAAATCCAAGACAGACCAAAATAATCCTGAGGCAGAAAAGAAACAAACTGGGAAAACTTCGCCTGTAAGGTCCTCGCTACCTCTGCTCCTGAATGTAAAACTACCACCAGCATCCCAGTTCCCTGCAGCTTTTCCCAGTTGTGGGATGTCCAACAACTGCTCAGTGGGAGCAGAAGGTTCAAAAATTTCCTACTGGTCACACAGTGGCCACGGACCCCGCTGAGCTGAGCTGAGCTGAGCTGGCTCATGGCGCTGGGTGAGTAGGAACCCATCACTCAGAGGTTCTTACAACTGGTCCTAGCTACAGCGGTGTTCCACTGGAAGCACCTGAGATACCACCCTGATGAAATATAAAGTGTGTGGATGAAACGCTGTCTACGGCAGGAGTGCAGGAATTAGTGCAAGGTGATTCCATTCTGTCGGAGTTCACTAAGTGGGTGCGGACAGCTAGCACGCGGAGATTCAGTCTGGTGTGTCGATCAGAAAACACGTGAGGAGAAAGAACATTGGAGCTGCCTCAATCACCAGTGAAAGGCTGTGATTCGCATTGGGTTCAGCAATCGAGAAGTTAAACAGTCATCTGGGCAAGTCACATGCAAAGACACTTTGGAAGGGGGCACGCACACACGCTCACGCACTGCTTACCCTCCATGGCTATGGTTGAGCAGAATGTGGGGGAAGGTTAAAGAAATTTACCAAAAGGAGGGAAAAAAGAAAAACAATATTAATAAAACTCAGCAGGAAAAAAAAAAACCAAACCAAACCAAACCCAAAACATGTGTAGCAATAAGAGACCAGTTAAAAAGCCTGCAACAAACACGCGTCCTGGACAGCGCGGGCAGGTGCTGTTAGCTCTCGGCCGCCTGTCGCGGCAGCACCGTGTGCCGACGACCTGCCGCGCGCCCGCGCCGCAAGTGCCAGTGTTTGCCATGCACCCATGCTGACTTCTTACTGGAGACGTGGGGAAGAGATCATGCAAAGCTTGACAGGAGCAAGCCAGGCCGGTCTGGGGAGCAGCAAAGTGGTGCCTGCAGCAGGGGACCTCTGCAACGTGTCCTGTGCAACCCCGGGCCCTTCACACAATCCATGGATTCAAGAAAATGTTGTAGTCGTCTTTCTGAAACTTTGTTTTCTTTGGGGAAGTCATGATAGGAAGTAGGTGGTCACCTCACTCTGCGGCTCCTGTTTGCGATGACCAGCTGCAGTCGTGGTTAAGAAGTACCAAGAACCCATTCTAGAGGGGTTTCACCCAACTCAATCCCTACAGCCAGGAGTACGACTCCTGTGCTTTTAACGCTTTCCTGTGGTTGTTCATACCCGACACCTCAACGCCCCTGCTCTGCAGACTCTGCACTCAGGAGCTCCTCTGGGTGGACTGACTTTGGCTCAGGTAGCAGCACAAACCCTCCATTT
This sequence comes from Coracias cyanogaster, assembly GCA_033124195.1. Taxonomy (NCBI): domain Eukaryota; kingdom Metazoa; phylum Chordata; class Aves; order Coraciiformes; family Coraciidae; genus Coracias; species Coracias cyanogaster. The sequence goes on from JAVSBS010006106.1 coordinate 17,315, forward strand.
CCTGGTGCGTGTCCCCAGGGCTCCGGAGCTCAAACCCCCTGATCTGCGTTCTGCAGGAACGGGAACGTGGAACGGGTGTGCAGGGAGCGACTCTGAAATGGACCCCGGAGGGATCCTCAGGTTTGGACTGCAGGCGTTAACAAAGCTCTACGCTACTAGAAACCAACGGGCTGTTGTCTTGAAGGGGCATAAACCAACCCAATTTCTAGAAACTCTCAAAGTTTCTTCTTTTCCACCGAAGATGCTGTTAAACAGCATCAGGCACTAAAGGTACCGAAGTACCTGAATCCTGTTCACGTGCTACTACTGAGGGCTTGGCCTGCTCAGGTTTGGTTGCTGTCAAAAGGATGTGTTCCAGAAAACGTTTTTCATCTTCCAGTATCAGCGTGTGGAAAGGGAATTTTAGAAAAGCCGAGTTTAGTAACACGTTACTGCTTTTTGATGTTTTCTGAGGCTAGAACAGCACCGGCACCAGTTTATCATAAATAATCCTGCTCAGATTCGCTGCTGCTGCGTCTGTTCATTCCTAAAACCTCCGACAATCTCAGAACGGGAGAGCAGGAGGGAGACGGGCAGGGGCCGGATCGACTGGCGCTGCGCGTGTTGCTTTGATGGCAAGTTTTGAATCTCGTGGTCAGAGGAACTCGGTTTTTTCTATATTTTTTTAAGCTGCCTAAAAGGTGGACATGGACCTCATGGATTGGGTCCAGAGGAGGGCTACAAAAATGATCAGAGGGCTGGAGCACCTCTCCTACGAAGACAGGCTGAGAGAGTTGAGGTTGTTCAGCCTGGAGAAAAGGCTCCAGAGAGACCTTGGAGTGACCTTCCAGCAGCCTCCCAGTATCTGAAGGAGGCCTACAAGCAAGCTGGGCAGGGCGGGACTGTTTATGAGGGCATGGAGCAATGAGGGGAAGTGGTTTTAAACTAGAGAAGGGTGGATTTAGATTGGACATTAGGGAAGAAGTTCTTTACTATGAGGGTGGTGGAACATGGGAAGAGGTTGCTCAAAGAGGTGGTGGAGGCCCCATCCCTGGAGACATTCAAGGCCAGGCTTGATGGGGCTCTGAGCAACGTGACCTAGTTAGAGATGTCTCTGCTGACTGCAGGGGGGTTGGACTAGATGACCTTGGAAGGTCCCTTTCAACCCAAACCATTCTAAGTGTTGCTTATCACTGTAGCTGTGTCTACCCCAACGTAGATTCCCAACCTTTCCTACAGGCTCGGCCAGGCTTAGGTTAGCCAGAGGTTCTCCTTCCTTCCGGGAGGAGCTGTGCTATCAGCACCGGCTGTTGTACCACAGCAGGGACTGCCCCGGTACCTGCAGACGCCTGGGCGCTAATGCAGACCCCATCCTTCTCCACTCGAGAAACAGCTGGAGCACAAAGACATCACCACCACCTCCCTGGCTGCGACCGAGGACATCAACTGACAGAATGGGAGCAGCAGCAGGAGCGATCCTACTTGAACGCTCGGTCAGTGACACCTGCAGTGGTCATGGAGGCCTGTGTGGGACAGATCAGCGGCGCTCCTGCTGGAGTATTCCTGACAGAGCATTCCCAAATGCTGCTCTATCTAGATGCTGGAATCTGCCAGCATCAAAAATAGCTCCACTGGATCCTCTCGGGAGGCCCTGCGGTCCCCCAGGTTTCTATGTCCTGGAGATCAGAGAGGTAACAGCGTCCCAAAGGCAGAGGCACTATTTTAAACGTGACTGACACACTAAGGATCAGTTCCGTCGACACCAGCAGCAGGGGCCAGGACGCTGGGTTGGACACCCCCCTGCAGCAGCCCTGCCACAAAACTGTAACTGTTCAGTTCTGGCTTTATTGCCTGTTTACTGGAGATGAAACAACACGATGGAAAGTATCTCAGTCACAGGTCAGAGCCCATTTCCCCCGCTCCCCAGGGCTAGGAGGGTTTCAAGGAGCCTTGGTGCTGCAGCAAAGAGCTTTTTGGAGCACCACCCTTCAGACGTGTCACTCCTCTGTGACCAAGAACAGGAGACTTTGGTACTACTGAGTAACTGGGAACCTCGGGTGTGCTCCTTCCTGCTGAGCAGGGAGGCTCAGTCCATACGGGAGCTCTCATAAACGCTCTTCAAACTAGAAAGCAGCTCACCTGGGAAAGGTGAGGAACCTGCTGGATCATAGTAACGGAGGATCTGAGCCTACCAGTTAACTCCCCACTTCCCTGGAGACCTGCTAGTGCACATCTGCCCCGTAACAACATTTACTTGGAAAGTTTAGTCGCTTCTGCTTTCCACGGTCTCTACTTCAGGAACAGCAAACTAGCTCCGAGTAGCAACGTTTACATTTCTGAAGCGCGTTTCCCGGGGCGCTGAGCAGCGTACCTTCACGCCTTCGTTGTAGCTGTCCACGGGGCTGTTCAGGCTGGCGAGGCTGCCCAAATGGCCGGGGGCTCCAGGGCGGGGAGGTTTCTTTGGCGGAGCTGCGTGATCTGGACAATGAAACAATTTGTGTTTTAGAGGACCACCAGGTCAGACGTACCTGCGTCCTTCGGGGCTGTCAACACTACAAAGGCTACACGTGCTTTGCTGTGCTAGCAACGGAGATCTTTGTGCGTCCTACAGTAAATCCCTTGTTTGCAGGAGCTACACTGAAGAAATGCAGACAGAAAAGGTTGGGGAATTCGAGCTTTCCTGCCATTATGAGAATATGGCTGTTGTAGCATGATACTTTCAAAGTCCCTTTGTGGGGCAACTGCTACTCATCTCAGCACGCCTGCCCCAGAGCTGAGAGGTCCTCACCCCTTCGTACCACAGCTGAGTGCCACACATGCTGCCCATGTCTGGGAAAATCGGGCTTTTTCAGGGCAGAAATCCTGGGGGTGATTCACCTTGAGACCAAGAAACCTCAATTTAGGTGTCTACTTTTGTTTTACATGTCTGAACTGCACACACGGTGAGGTTCTACCCAGTGACTCAGCTTCCTCTAGACACTTCCCGCCTGTTGATAAAACACATTCTTGGCTTTGCTGACTACGTCTCTGGGGACCGCACGGGGAATTTAAACACGTAACGCACCGAAACCATCGCTGTGTAGGTATCTGGAAGTGAATCCATCCCCTGTATGAAAGCACTGGCATAAATCTTTGCTCACTACGCTGCTAGAAGGTTTGTAATCAAGGGCCCAAGACGACGGTGTATGAAGGTACTGCTCACCTGGTTTACCCACCGGCTGATAGATGTGCTGGTTACCAGCCTACAAAATAAAACAGACGTTTAGATCAGTTACTCCGGCGCTCACAACTTTGATCAGCAGAACCTCAAGCACAGAGCAGCCAGTTCTCAGCACACTGCCCAACAGTTAAAAATACATCCCCATTTCTCATCACTTATTATTTATAGAGTAAGAAAAGCAATTTTAATCTGTTTTGTATGGCTCACAACAGCCCTGGCCTCTACCTTACAGTCTATCCTTTATTAATAATCAAATGTGGCGGTACATTCACAATCCTTTTTAGTCCCTGCTGAAGAGACTGAACTGCAGAAGTCATGGTGATGAAGAAGAAACGCCAGCGCAACCATGAGAAGACCAAGGCATTTCTGCACTGACAAATGGTTTCCACCATGGTAACAGATTCCTAAGCTGGTTTACTTTTTGGTTTTGTCACAAAGCTCTTAGTGGAGGTCAAATTGCTTATTTATCTGAAGTATTTAATGGTAGAATGAAGTGACTGGGTTCAAGATGTGATGAGGAAAAGTCCTACCATGGTATGGCCCTCGGATCTCTTCTAGAACTTGGGTGGATAAAGAAAGTATATGGACACTGGAAGCAAGGACAGGCGACGGGAGGACTACAGAGATGTTCACCACTCTAGAGAGAAAATTTGTGTGGCCAAAGCTCCATTAGAGTTCAAGCAAGAGGAGAATCAGAGAAAACATTGGTCTGTTGTGGTTGGTCACCTCAAAAACAGGGATACAGACAAAGCAGGAACATTTCATGCCTTCTTCACCTCTGTCTCCAACACCAGTGATGGGCCCCGGGACCCCTGGAGCCCTGTGTTGGAAGACCACGACTGGATGAAAAACTCCCAACTGACGGATCTGTTTGAGGCTGGCTGATGTTATTGCAGGACCTCTCCATTATTTTTCAAGGGTCTTGGGAGTCTGGAGAGGCCACAGTCAACTGGAAGCTGGCAAACATCCCAACTTTCAAGAAGGGTAAGAAGGAAGACCTTGGTAATTACAGGTCTGTCAGTCCCACATCAGTGCCTGGTAAAATTGTGGAGAAGGTTGTTCTGGGAGTTACTGAAAAAAACACTTGAGAGACAAGAGAGTCATTGGTTACAGACAGCAGACGTTCATGAGGGGCAAGTCCTGCTTAACCAACTTAATTTCCTTTTATGATGAGGTCACCCATCCAGTTGCCCAAGGGAAGCCAGGAGATGTGGTTGGTTTTAGACTTCAGCAAAGCTTTTGACACTGTCTCTCAGAGTATCCTTCTGGACAAGATGTCCAGCACACAGCTAGACGAGTCCATAACACGTTGGGTGAGCAACTGGCTGATGGGTTGGACCCAGAGTTTTAGTAACGGGGTTACATCAGGCTGGTGGCCAGTCACCGGTGGGCTTCCCCAGGGCTCAATTTTAGGGCCTGTGCTCTTTAATGTTTTTATACATGATCTGGATGCAAGAATCAGATGTACATTCAAGTAAGTTTGCTGATGATATAAACTAGGAGGAGCTGTGGGCTCTCGTGAGGGTAGAGAGGCCTTGCAGAAACATCTGGATAGACCAGAGAGCTGAGCAATCACCAACCATAGGACATTTAGCAGGACCAAGTGCCAGGTTCTCCATCTGGAACAGGGTAATCCTGGTTATAGGTACAAATTGGAGGATGAGAGGTCAGAGCAGCCCAGCAGAAAGACATCCAGGTGTCTGGGTTGATGATAAATTGAATATGGGTCAACAGTGTTCCCTGGCAGCCAAAAGGGCCAATCGTGTCCTGGGGTGCACCAAGCACAGCACAGCGAGCCGGCTGAGGGAGGTGACTGTCCCCCTCTACACTGCACTGCTGCACCTCCACCGCAAGTACCGTGCGCAGCTTTGAGCACCTCAACAGAAGAATGACATCAAACCGTCAGAGTGTGTCCAGAGGAGGGTGATCAAGATGGTGAAAGGTCTCACGGACAAGACTTATGAGGAGCCGCTGAGGTCATTTGATTTGTTCAGCTTGGAGAAGAGAAGGCTGCAGTGTGACCTCATCACAGTCCACACTTGCCTCAAGGAGGGCAGCAGAGGCAGAAGTGCTGATCTTCTCTCTCTGGTGACCAGTGACAGGACACGAGGAAATGGAATGAAGCTGCATCAGGGGAAGTTAAGACTGGATATTAGGAAAAGGCTCTTCACTGAGAGGGTGGTTGGTCACTGGAACAGGCTCCCCAGGGAAGTGGTCATGGCACCAAGCCTGTCAAGAGTTAAGGAGCATCTGTGTGACTCTAAACAGTTTTAGGTAGCCCTGTGAGAAACAAGGAGTTGGACTGCCCTAGATTCTATAGTCCTGCTTGGCAGGGGAGTTGGACTCGATGATCTCCAGAGGTCCCTTCCAACCCCTAACATTCTATGACTCTATGACTCAATGATCCTTATGGGTCTTATTCCACTTGAGGTATTCTATCATTCTATGGAAGACGACAATCTGTTTGGTCACAACCAGACTAATACTTTAGCCAAAACTTAGAGTTGTCACGTCATAGAAAGCGTCACGATCCCAACACAGTCACGTTTCACGCAAGCAAATCTGTTTAAAGGAGTTTCCATTGCAAAGTAAACACTGGAGGCAGTTACAATATAACAGGTCTAGTATGGGAAGATCTCAAAAAGGTGTTTGTTTATAAAATAAAGACCATTTTCTACCAAGTCAGAATCCTTCTTTGCATCTTTGCATCCTGCTTGGCATGGGGGTTGGACTTGATGATCTCCAGAGGTCCCTTCCAACCCCGAACATTCTGTGATTCTGTGATTCTATGATCAGACCTAAGGAAGCTGCTTTTTCAACACTTTGAAGATGACATTCAGACTGCTCAAGGTTCACTTTTAAGGGTACAAAAACACAATACTTGCTACAGCTCTGGATAATGCTACTGGAAATCACCACCTAAGAAGGTTAATTCATTCACTTTCTTTTCTGACCTTTTAAGCAACTGTTTTCAAACATCTCGCATTCTCTGTTTTCAGAAACACACCAAGGTAACAGGGACAGCAGCAGTACGCTTACCGTTCTCAGCTTCTAGCTCCACCATCGGCTCCTTTTGGAGCTAGGTGACTGGGCTACCAAGCGACTTGCCCAACAGCACAGAGAAAGTCTGCAGGAGACCCTCTAAACTGAACCGAGAACTCAGGCCTTGACAACTCACTCATCTTTCCAGTAACAAACTGGAGGCACGCACGCACGACTGTTACTGCAGCATTTATTCACAGAACCACAGAGTGGTTTGAGTTGGAAGGGACCTCAAAGATCATCTCGTTCCAACCCCCCTGCCATGGGCAGGGACACCTCTCACTAGACCAGGTTGCTCAAAGCCCTCATCCACCCTGGCCTTGAACACATCCAGGGATGGTGCATCCACAGCTTCCCTGGGCAACCTGTTCTAGTGTCTCACCACCCTCAGAGTGAAGAACTTCTTCCCAATTCCTAATTTACATCTACCTTCTTCCAGTTTGAAGCCATCACCCCTCATCACTACAAGACCTTGTAAGAAGTCCCTCCCCAGCTTTCTTGTAGGCCCCCTTTGGCTACTGAAAGGCTGCCAGAAATCTCCCTGGAGCCTTTTTGTCCTCAGGCTGAACAACCCCAGCTCTCTCAGCCTGTCCTCGTAGGAGAGGTGATCCGGCCTCAAAGTTTCAGCCTGGCATTTTCAGGAATTCACGCTGTGGTTTTAAAATGACAGGCAGATCTGAGAGCGGCTCCTGCGGCTGCGGCTGCCTCGCACTTCGCGGGACCCACTTCCAGCTGCTCAAAACTTTGCCGAATTTTAACTGCGTGAACTGAAAATTCCCACGCTGGCTCTGTACTTCAAGCTGATTCCTATCAGTTTATTATGGAAAAAAGAAATCCAATCTCCTGAAACTTTTGCTGTCACCACAAACCTCCAAAACCCACTGGCCGATCGTCTCTCACACTGCCACACAGCTGCACTCTATAGCTAGAAAAAACATCTGTTCCCTGCCAGCACCGTCACTCATGTCATTAACTTGGATTTCTGGTGTTAACCAAAATATTTCAAATCTGATAACCCTGGGGGAAAAAGAAGGGGGAAGCCAGGACAAGGGCAAAGCTCCACTGAAACAATTCTTGGCTTCTTTTCTTTCAGAAAATAAGTGTTTTAACAGTCTATGTCAAAAAAAAAGTGCGCCAACTTAAACACCCACATGGTCATCAGTTAGGAACACCTAAAACGTGCGTGAGAATTGTCATTTGTATCGTCACACCCAAGACCAGGCTCGTGTATTTACCCCTTCTCCCCCGGAGCTGCTGCGCTGTCTGCTCTCCACCCTCCCCAGCGCCAGGACTCACCAAGCAGTCGCTTCGTGGGGAAGGTGTAAATGACCCCAGTGAACTCGATTCTGTCCTCGCCAGCGTCAAAAGAAAGTTCTGTGTAACCCTGGGCAGTTACTGAACCGGAGCTCTCCTAGGAATGATCGCTGCCTATTTCTCATCCTCTCGAGGAGAAATTGAGAGTGACTCAGGGAAGCATTAGACATTTCCCACTGCAAATCAAGTCAGTCAGAGTTATGTTCCCAACGCAGTAAGAACTAGACAAATGCAAAATCCAATTCTGGAAGTAGCAATGCATTTATCGCCAATTAAAGTCTCTTTGAAAACTCATTTTGTCAACGATCACTAACTGTTCTCTTCACGCTTTCAAAGAGGGTGTGAAGTTTTACCACAGGACTTCCCCTACAAGCAGGCTGGGATCTGGGTGTTGCGATTCTTGTTCTGACCCCAGGCAGTCCTGACAAAATCAAGGAGCAGTCAGAGAAACCGGCTGGCTCCGAGAGCTGTGCTTTAGACCCACGGCCACCGAGAGCCGCCTGAATCAAACCTCTGACACGACTCCAACATCTCCCGCTCATCTCAAAGCATCTTCCTGACTGGCACAACATGCAGCCGTTCTTGACTTGCTCTTACATAAAGACGCCACAATAGCAAAGACGTCACAATAACTAATAATAAGTCTTCTCCTATTTCATGGAAAAAAAATTTAGCAGCTTGTAGACATGAAAGATTCTCCAGACCGTGCAGCAGCGGGTCACTAACACCCACTCACGACTGTACTTGGGCTGCAACCGCAGGAAGAGTCCCTGAATTCTTAGGTGGTGAAGAAATCCTGAAGCCAAAGCAGGAGCTGACAACCGCACCCCACATGAACGAGGAAAGGGAATTTAAAATACCAACTTTGACCACTTTAAAGGTGATCCCTGGGGACAAACAGCAGAGGAAGCATCAGGTTTCTATCATTAACGGTCCCAAGCCTCAGCCCCGCCTTCGGTCAGTGTGATTCAGAGATTCCAGTGACAATTAAACAACTGGAGAGACATTTTTAGTTAAACAGACAGGAGTTGAGCCAGTAAGAACGAATCCCAGAGCTGCAGCTGCTGTCTGGCAAGAAATGAATGGCTACGGGGTTTATTCCATTTGTTTCATAGCGGATCATTTACCCCGACCAGATTTCTGGGCAATACAACAGGAACATTTACATTCCTTGTAAGAAAACCCTTCAGATATTTAAACAACTGCTGAAGTTATTTTAATCCTGCTTCCTGTTGACAGAACTTTCCGAAAACTATCCACATTTTTAAAGACAAGACCCAATTATACAGCACGTGAACATTTAAAAATTACTGCAACATATTTGCAGAAACGTTTTAGTATTTGTTTCAACAGCAGCTTCAAGGGGGGAGGACCGAAACCCCAAATCCCCCAAACTGCTGCATGAACAATTTTGCCGCGGCTGCCGTTCCCACAGAAGCTGAGCCTCTTGGAAAGCTGTAGAACCGCGTAATAATAGTGGAAACATTTAGCAAAAGCTTTCAATCTTCTCCCATAATCAAGAGAGCGTACACCACGTTCTACCAGGCAACCGGAGAAAGAGCTGGGAGATGAAAAGATCCCATGCAGACTTACTGGGCCCTGGAGACCTCCATCCTCTCGGTCGATGCTGCTTCTGGAGAGCCGCACGTCGGGTTTCTGCAACAAAGATGAAACGTTTCAGTCTGTACTTGGCTTACCGGTTCACACGACCCAGGCTTAAAATCATTTCAGAGAGTAGTGTCAAAAACGGCCACTGCCCAGCAGAGATGTCACTCCAGCCCACACACCCGCGCCGCTGCAGCTCCCCGAACTCCTGGCAGCCTCCTCGGCTGCTCCCCCACCGCCCCTTCGCAGCGCACGTGGCAAAACGCCCGTTAGAAATACCGGCAGTACCATTTCCCCGACGCAACACTGGAAAACCTGCATTTGAGTCTTCTCAGCAAGATTTAAAAAAAAAAAAAAAAAGTCTTGCTTCCCACCAGCAAGGTCTGAAGCCGGGGGTGAGAAGGGCTGTGTGTTAATCCCCGCTGCCTGCCCGGGGACGGCTTATATGTACTTGGCTCTCCTTCCAAGCCCGCAAACGGGGCCAATTACTGGAGCTCTTGAAACACGGCGCTGGGATACAGAAAGCTAATAAGGACATCCAGACGCGCTGCTCCCCCGCTGCCGGCAACAAATGGATTTCTGTGTCGTGTGTTTTAAGTGAGATATAGGAACCCGGGGCTTGGTGGTTTTAAAAAATAAAAATGAGACCACACCAATTATTTTCACACAGAAATGGGTCGTTTTTCTCATCTCGCCAGCAAAGCCGGGTATATTTGTTCTCTGAGGACATTAACTCCGTGGAAAGACAAAGGAAAAACAGATACAAGCCAAAGGTTAATACTGGGCTGAACACTCAAGTTCAGCAAAATTCTAGAATCATTAAAGTTGGAAAAGACCTCTAAGATCATCAAGTCCAAGCCTCAACCCAACACCACCATGACCGCTAGACCATGTCCTGAAGTGCCACATCTACAGAGCGCTTTTCTGGTTCACAAAAGCAAAGATGATTTCTCGGACTCCTAATTCACTCTCCTATGAGACCGGATGAGGAGCGAATGAAAATGGATAAAATGTGTATCTCCATCAGCGTAAATGCAGCTTCTGTCATAGGTCTGTACGTGCATGGACATAAAATGGACACGCACAGCATGAGAACGGACTTTTTCCACATAGAGAAGTGTAGGCGTGTGAATAGTGACCGTAACTAAACTGACCCCTTGTTCTTTCAGGGGACAAATACATCCACGTCTCGTTTCAAGCTACTCCAGATCCTTTTTTTCATTTGAAAAGCACCAAAGAAGAATTCTAACTCGCATATCCTGCTACGTGACCCTAAAACGCCAGCGGGACAGACAGAACTTGCAAAAATTCATTCATATCGATCTTTAATCATTACAAATACTCCCAATTGTGCTGCTTGTCTGTCAGAAGGGCCTTATGCTTTGTTTTCATTCAGGCTTCTGCAGACAGAGCCAGAGACAGTCGCTGCCTGAAAGAACTTGCAGATTAAAAACAGACAAATCACACTGGACAGGGAAATATTTAACCCTGAAATATTAAACACGAAGAACTGAAGCAGACACAAGCAGGCAATTTCCCCGTGATTCTCCAGGAATTTATGACAAATTTTATGATGAAACCTCCCGCTGACGCATCTCCAGTCTCCTTCCTTCAGTGTGATGAAGGAGGTTTTTTCTGGTTGAGTTCTCGTTTGGTGTGGGTATGTCAGACACCTCGTTCTACAGCTGAAGGCAGGCCTGACTCTCAGGTTTTTACCCCTGGTTGTTTATTGAAGCATACGACCAACAACATTTCTATTACACAACGTGCCTTAGTTTCGCATTTGTTTCTCACCGGGGGACTGCCCGAACTTTTTTGGAAAATGAATCAAAGACTATTTTATCACAGGGGTATTTAATAGTCGGCGACTCCAGAAACGCACCCTAAACCAGACTCCAAGGACTTCATCGTTAGGATGAAGGTTGAACTTGACGATCCTGGTGGTCCTTTCCAACCATAATGATTCTATGATTCTATGAAATATTGAAGCATTTTAAAAGATTCAGAAGTGCAAAAATACACACTAGTACAAATAACCGATTTTTAAATAGCATTAGAAGAAAAAAGTTAAATTAACAGATGTAATATCCATCCTCTCCCCTCTTTGTCATACTAACAAGGCCCTTCCTGTCAGCATCTAAACTCCCTAAATGCCCAGTTCTACAATCTGCCATCACAGCAACAATTCAATGCCCCAAGTCACCACCAGCAGCGCATGAGTGGACTTCAGGACATCACGTACATGAAGAGCCCACAACCACCTCGCTACAGCCCAAGGATCGTTTCACAGAAAGGCCGTAAATACATAAAAGATCACTAAAATGAGCATTATTAACTTGACAAACCCTTGCTTCACACATTGCCAACAGAACTACCGAGTCTTGTTGTCTACCCCCATGCAGGGGAGGCCCTGGAAGGCAGTGGTGTTCCCCAGGCGTCTCCAGGAACTTGATCTGAAAACAGAGGTACCAAGTGCCAACGGGCAATGGCAAACCAGAGGGTCCACGTGCAGTCTCTAGAGCTACACAACCCACCTGCATCTCGGCGATCTGCACATTTACATCTTAGAAGTAAAGACTGACAATCTTTAGTGGCACACAAATGTCCTTTCAACTTCTCTGAACGTTTTCCTCCTCCTGCCCCATCAAAACTTGGGATAGTTAGAAACACAGGGAACAACAGAGAAATATTCAACACATTTTTGCGTCCAAAGACTAAGAGACCCAATCCTATTCCTTGTGATTGACTGTGCTGTAATAAATTGTAACAACTCCCACTGTAGTAAATGGTATTCTGATTTATTCCTTTGCATACCTGTGGAAATGGCAAAAGACAAACTATTCTACAGTAAAGGTGACATCTAAGATCAAACTCCTGTTGTAGTTTTAAATATTATTCAGCAGCAACTATTGGGCTTCTACAGTGGTAAGAGCTTTAATTTGAGCCCCTCATGCTGGCACTGCACAAAAACGTACTGCTGAGTTTCTAATACTGAGATCCTTCAGATGTGTTTAATGTAATATTCTCTAGGTCAAAAATACACCCAAACTGACCTGTTCTGTACCTTACACACCATTTCTCAGCCCCAAAGCACAACCTTCTATCTTTCCAGCCCCTGCTGTGGTCTTTGCCCCACGGGAACCCTCCCAAAAACCACAGAGACTCCTCCGAGTGGTTCTCCTACTCTGGTACTGGGTGTACCATTAGATACACAGAGCTTCTTGGTGGGCCAGGAAATCAAAGAATCATAGAATGTTCTAGGCTGGAAGGGACCTCTAGAGGTCATCTGGTCCAACCTCTCTACTCGAGACAGGACAACTCTACCTAGGTCAGGTTGCTCAGAGCCCCATCAAGCCCGACCTTGAATGACTCCAGGGATGGGGCCTCCTTTCTGAGAGGCAGCTCCAGCGGCTGGAAGCTGGGTGGTGGGTGCTGAGGTACTCAGCGTGCATGTGGTTATGGTGAACATTTCTGGCATGTGTTGGAGCACAAGTGCATCAAGGGTGTACATACAACAGGGAGATTAATTGAAGGGAGGAAACCCTCAAGTTGAACATAGCTACTAAGAGTGTAGCTTCAGAAAATGAAGCCTTTGGGAAACCAGAGATTTAGGATTTCAGCTTTACCTGAAAAAGTTGGCATTTTGGAGGACATTTTTCAAGCCTTGAAGCTAAACAGTGACTAACTGTGATGACAAATCATCTCCAAATGTTTCATACTCATTGTATGATGAGACTTCTCAAGCACACAAACCGTAGTGCTCCGATTTTTCCTGTGTGAAAGCACCGATTGTACTAAACTAAAACGCAAGTTGAAGCAAAGTCTTTTCCACTCCCCATTACGCTCACGACAGAAATGTATTTCAGGGAAGAACTATATTTTATCAAATATTTATCTTGCAGAAAATCAAGACCCTTAAGAAGTAAAGGCATTTTTTTCTAATAAATAGTCTACTATCTGAAATCTTTGGAAACGTCATTTTCAGACAGGACGCACATGTTAAACTGGAACATAATCTACTTTATTTCCAGTATTTCTGATCGCTCCCTAATAAAAGAACATGTAAGTCCTGCCATTCTCCAGACATGCCAAACTGTCATGTCTCAGTGGGATTTTCTCAGGCTAAAAATTAAAATCTTATTTTAGCAACAGCTTATATCCATTAGATCTGAATTGCCGTTCTCAGTGTTAAAATAGGACAAAACCACAACTATGTGGGAATTTCAGAAAAGAGCAAAACTAAACATGATAAGGAAAGTATGCGAGTTATTTCTTCTTAGCCTATCACAGGAAGGACTATAAATTTCTTAGCATAACACTGCTGAGCAGTTACTAGAAGGCATGCACATATATATCTTGATTTTACGATTAAAACCAATCCTACATACCATCAATACAGTCACCAAAGAAAGGTTCAAACTGGAAACTAAATATAAATGAGGAAGCAGGTAATTAAACAGGCTCGAAAGGAGAAGAGGGTCGTGCAAAAACATTCAGAGACAGTGACAATGCCAAAAGTCACGGCACAAAAATCACCAACTTACTACTGCTGAACTTAAAAGGTCACTTTGAAAAGACACAGAACGACCCAGTTGCTTTTCCACAACTTGTGCAAAGCAAACGAGCTAGCTACCAGCTCAGCAGGTTCTCATGGTGCCACCACCACTTTCCTATCTGTGCTTACAGCCATTCTCCTTCCGCGTCAAACTCCAAATACAGAAGGTGAACTCTCTTCTAGAAGCAGTTAAAAAAGGAGTTAATATCAGGATAGATTTTGGCAGTTCCAAGCTTCTGTCAAAGATAAAAACCTCCTCAGGGGAGTCTTTAGAAATGATTTTAAGTCCATTAATTAATTGATTTGCTTTAAAATTAATTCTACACACGAGCAGACAGGGCTGGAATATTGAACACGGGCATACCGTGGTGCTAACGGAGCAATGTGATCCTCAGGGGCTGATTTTCTGCGTGCACAAATACTGTAAAGGGAAGTCAGCATGTTGGACCCAAGTGCAGGTACGGCACCACGCTCTATTTTCTGGGGTGGAAATACCCACGTGATCCAAAAACAACTCGGCAGAAAGTGCAGAATGAGAACTTCATTAATTGCTTGTGATTTTGCTTGTCTGCTGAGGTCTAAACATCACAGGATATAAATGAGTGAAAACCTCAGTCCTCAGGACCACAGCACCTAAAAAGACCTAAGAATAAGATTCCTTACGTAAGAGGCCACCAGAGATCCACCGCTCCACCGGCAGAGACTGGCCAGAGACTACCAGTAAGGCTCTACCTCCACTTCAACCTCCTCTAGCATACTTCTGAGATTTCTGTCCTTCCTACAGATGCTGAGATCTGAAGCACTTTTAGCAAGAAAGCATGAAAGCCCTCAAGTTTCATCAGCGCCCATTAAAGCTACAAGAGTGGTATGCAACATCCCCTCTCTATCAGGGGGTAGGAATCAACCCAAAACCAACCCCCTCACCTTCTCATTTCCAAATGGAGACATTTGGTACAATTTAAAATCAATCTTCACTCTCCAGTGTTACACAGCTGATTTGTTTTCATTCAGAAGCTCCCCGTGAAGAGGGATGCGTTGATTTTCTTTTTTTTACAGCACAATTTCCAAACTCTGGATTCTGTAAAGGCTGCAGCTTGCAAACAAAATTTCTGCCTCCTTTCAAGTATTGACTAGTCAGGCGTCCTCAAAGGACCAGTTTCAGGCAAACTGCTTACACAGATAACAACCTCTCCGAAGACTGGCAAATTTCCATTTCAATGCCACCGCGATCTGATTCTGATCCGCGGAGTCTCTTCTCCAGGCACAGCATCACTGCTGGTTAGACTCATACTAATATGCTTTGAGCTGTATTTTTTCCTTGTAGAAGCAGCAATAAATTTCAGAGCACGAGCAAGTTGGTGTTACTCTGGGGGAACAAAACCTGGACTCACAGAAACCCCACGGAGGATTTTTCTTCTCGCTGCGGTCTCTTGTGTTACGTGGTTTGGAGTTGCTCCCCTGTGAGCCCAATTCTCAACCGCAGAAGTGAGAAGTACTGTCGGAGTGTGAAGACTGTGTGAAGAGAGCTGCTTTTGAAAGCAGCTGGTTGAAACTGCGAGCACTGGAGGGTTACAGAAGTTAAAAATGAAAATCTGGCTCGAGTCTCTCTATTGTTCTCTGTGCTCAGAAGGAAAAAGACTCTTCTGAAACCTGCCTATAGCAGGCGAGGCAGAGCCAGACTTCAGCAAAGCACTTCATCAACATCTAAAGGTTACTGCCAAAAGCACTAGTCTCAAAGCAAGTGAGACATGACATCAATTTTGAGAAAGCAAGTTCCTTCTCCTCCCTCCATCACCCGGAGTGAAGTTAGGGAAGGCCCTTCTCCCGAGAGAAGAAATGTCACTAGTCCCTCATTAGAGGACATGGGCCATGGAGCGTGCGTGTGTAATATACGGATTATTTCCACACTGGACCTGTGTTTGGACTCTCGTGTAGAAATTACAGATATCCTTCAGGAGATCTGCAAGGCCTCCAGGAGTGACTCCCCACAATGACTTTCCCGCCTTCTTGATTTCTTTAGGGCTAAACCTAAAAAATCACATTCCTTTTTCAGGAAACACCCATCTATAAAATGAAGGTTCCTCCGAGATACCTCCTGCTGTGGGTTCCAGTATCCCCTGTGGCTATCAGGAGCTTGTTCAGCTTTTGACACAGTGTATAAACCCATAACAGGCCCTCACATAAACCCCAAGGTCCGTCCAGTTGAAATGTTAGTGTGGAAAGAAAAAGAACTGAAGTTTCTTATGGATTTCAACTCCTCATTTTGACCATTTAAGTTCATGCTTACTCCACTCAAACTTTATCCATTTTTCCCCTTTTTACATTCTAAGGGCTTATATCAACCAAATCCAGCTCTGGTTGCTGCTCACAAGTTCATCAGTGCTAGTTCTCCTTTGAGTAGGAGCTGGCCACAGAGGCGGTGTCAATAAAAACTAACATGCAATGAAAACACAGACTTTTTTTTTTTCCAAACAAATGCTAAGACTGTATTACAGATCAAAAGAAAAATCAGCAAGTCCCTCCTCGAACAGCAATTTGAGGACAGCAAACATCCTGACGGTCCAGAGGCTGAATCAAAACAGAATAACAAACACTACAAATAATTATCATCTCTTCTGCAGAAAAACCCAGAAAGGCCAGACAGTTTTCTGTAGAAGGTTCCCACACAATCTACTGCCACCTGAACTCACAGTGCCACCATCTCAGTAAGCTGCTTAATTCCTGAAGAAGTTCTTGACCATCTTCAAAGTTTTAACCGACAACGGGATCAGTTTGACCTCCTGGGCTTGTGAAAGTCACAAGCAGCTGGTGCCACTCAAGACTGGAAAAGTTAATGTCTAAATTAGGGAAGAAATTTCCCTTTCCCCTCCCTCTCTTCAGCTTGTAATAAACTGGACAAAGCAATCTGGGTACAGCGGTTTCTTTATGGTCATCCAACGGCAAACCACAAATTCCCAAGAGCACTTACAAGGAAACCAGCCAAAAGCAACCTTCGACATCCTTTAATCAAAAGTAACAGCTTAATTCTGGCACAATCTGGATCTTGGCTAGAACACGATGGCCTCTAGCAGCAGCTCTCAAGAGCCGGTAGAGGTTCCTCCCACCTTGGTTGTCTCCACAGCCATCAGCTGTTCTGAACGGTTCTAAATACCATACACACCTGAACCCCCGAGACACTAAGACAATTCAGCTGGCAAGGAATAAGGTCTCGCTAACGTTGTCTACATCAAAGATCTGCTCTCCGTTCCCACACACTGGCTTCCTGTACAATAAAGCATAACTTCTTATTTTCAAGGAACTCAACATTCTGGTTTCAAGATCCCTAAAAGACTGTTTCAAGTTCTGCGAGACATCCACAACCAGAGACTTAGGTGTCTAAAATAAAAGTAATTCATCTGTACAACTAAGATTTTCTTGGAGACCAGCTCTAGACAGTGCAGAGAGCTCTTGCAGAAACTATAGACCTGCTTTAGATCCGCTTTAAATACAGAGCATTTGCATTTATTTCTGTCTTCTGTAACAAACTTGTCTTCTGGACCTGAATGTATACAAGCACGTATTGTAACTAGATACAACATCAAAGCTTCCAAAGCCAAACACTCCTTGAAGTACACTTCTCAAGACCAAACATGTGGCTGATGTTGGTCACAACTCATACCACGCCACCCTAAATCATCCACCTGTCCGGTGAAGCTGAGCACCCACGCGCTCCCTGGCAGGAGCAACACGCCGCTACCATCTTCTGCTGCATCTGTAGCCATCAGTCTCCAGCAGGAGAATTTTAACACCAAACGTGAATTTTAAAACCGAGCAGCCAGAGTTGAACTAAAAAACATGCACCGGTGGCACTGACAAGAAAACACGGAACTGCAGAGCAACAGCAACAGCAGATCCCGTTACCAATGCATTTCTTCCTCCTCCTCCTGGCGATGGTCCCACCTCACAGAGCTCTCTCTTAAGTTATTTCTTCCCACTAGCACGTCTCATTATTCCTTCAGTGCAAGACTGTTCACAGCTCTCACTGCAGTCAGAGTTCTTAGATGGCTCATGGTTCTCCCTCTTTTAGGGGTAGAGTGTGTACAGATCTATCTCCACATTGCCTCTGAATTATACCCACAACTTCCCACGCATAAATCCTTGCCTGGATAAAATGCGGCTCACTAGAAGCCACAGCTGCTCAAGGTATCGGAAATACAGGACTCGGTAGCTGAACACCTTATTTAACAACTGTTTCCAAACCCACATTTTTGTATTAACTCGTATTCAGTGAACGTTCTCATTTCACAGAAGTGACCAGTTTGAGCAAGCTGCAATAAAAGAACTAAAACCAGGACAAATTAGGAAGCATGATGAAACAAAGTATTACCAGGAATCGTTCCTCTTTCTCAAGCCAACGCTGGTCTTCTTCCATCTCTTGTTGCTGTCGTATCAACCTCTCCTCCATGAGATGTGTGGGTAGAACCTGCCCCATCCCTCTTATGTCCAAAGTGCCTGAATCCTACAAAACAGAGTAAGTTTATTCAGTCTCACAACAACTTAAAACCTGTATAAACAGCTGCAAGAACTTACAGATTGCAAAAGAACAGATTTTTAAAAGCCCAAATACACAACCGCAGTCAAGGAGAGTTCCTTCAACTCTGTATGAACCGAAGCAGACCATTAGAAGAAACTCTCTCCAACTCCAAACGTTTATCTGCCTTGCTCCTAATCACTGGAACCAAAAAGATTTGAAAAATCCTGGTTTGTTTTTCAGCAACATATATTGCACTTCATTTAACTTGGGCAACAAAACCAGATTTATCAATTTTGTTTTCTTGGTCTTGAGCAACAATGTAACCAGCCAGTTGTTAAAATCTGTAAGATCCGTTTTTACCCCCAAACGAATTTGCTTTTCAAGTTTAGCTGACACTTGCAAAGCACGTCATAACAATATTTTTAACGGATTTTGAACAAATTTTTATGCATGTCTTCATCTATGGATGCTCTATACCACAGCCCACTGCTGTCTGGAAATCGGTAGCAAGTAGTGTATAAACTAACATTTTTTAATAGCCAAGGGGAGTTTGGTAACAAAGTTCACAGATTGTTTTCAGGTAACCAACTTCCCAAGCTTTTGTGAAAACTTTGGCTGTAATTTAGTACTACGAGCACGTGCGAAGCGTTCACAGGCTTCCACCAACACTTTATTCCAGCACCACACAGACTAAGTTGTGTCCGGAGTTCTAAATCACCCCTTAAATGTTTATCAGAGTCAGAGGAAATAGAGCATTGGTTAGACAGGAAACAAGACCCTGCACAACGGGAATCTATGTGGGAGGATAAAATGGAATGAAAGCTATGAAATACTGGAGGAGAACAGAAAAAAAAATGATGGGAGGTTAAAGGGGAAATTAATTTGATGTCCTGTGCAGCAGCTCTGTGCCATCACGACAGGCTGAAAAGCACCTAACAGGAATCCTCTGAAACAGCTTTGTAGAACATTTCATTTTCTGTCCTGGAGAAGTCCCAGAGAAGCCTCCGACACTTTGGCTGTGCTAGATTCCTCCCACGAGAAGTATTTTTAAACTGTAATTATATGACTGATGTTTACACGAATGTTCCCATCTCTATTAACAACAATACATTTCAGTGAAGCCTTCTTTTAACAAATACAAAATATTTGCTACCACTCAGTTAAGATAATCGGTAGTAAAAACCTCATTAAGAATTTGTGCAGAGTCCACTTCATGCCCAACCTCACACGGGACAATTTGTTTCGTAAAGAGCAGAACTTAGTCAACTCCCACCCCACTGCAATAAAGGCAATTAAAAAAAACAACCAGAGAAACACTTGATTTTCCTCCAGTAATCTCCAGATGTACCTAAATGATAAAACAGTGTATTTACTCTACAAAGCCCAACAGGATCTGTGTCAGTTCACGATACCTCCATGTTCGGTTGCCACACTGATACCTCCTGAGGCCGATGATTCCAGGAATCTGCTTGATCCAAGAGAGAAGCCTGCCCAGGATAAATGCTGCCCGCCATGGCCGGTATCCCATGAGAGCCAGGGTAGCCAGACACCTTCAGGGTTTAAAACAAACAAGGAAGAAAAAAAGAGTTAAGAAGACCCGTGCTTCTGCATTATTAACAGCTCCCTCCCACCAAGGGAGCAAATATGACAGTGCAGGAATGACTCAGTTCAAGCAGTCACAGAGGGAGGAGGTGAAGCAACATCAAAAGAAGGAAGCTAAGCCAAAGTATGACACAAACTCTCTTTCTGAAGTCTTTGAGGATGCCTGTCATGAGATAACACCAACTACTTGAGTGTAGCTATAATCATATATACTCTTTAATTTTGAGGATAACTATAATGATTTGAGGATGCTTATCAAAACAGCAGCATCAGAAAGTACGTTTTAACCTCTGCAGCCAAGATCAAAGTCCTCTGATGAGCAAAAAATCAATGTATTGATACACCTGTACGAGCTAGGCACTCAGAGCTCATACTCACGTTAGCAGGAGCCTGCAAACATCGTCCTACAGAGCCACAAAAACGGACCCCTCAGCGTACGTTACAAGCCTGAGTGACAGCGTGTGACTCGTGACCTTAGCTGCACGGCCGGAGAACTTCTCCCCATGAAAACTGGAGTCATTTTCATGAGCCTGAAGTTCTCATGAAAACAATAAAAAACTTCCCCTCTACATGGAAAAAAAAAAAAAATCCCGACCGAGACTGCTGTATGCGGCTGCAGCTTCGACAAACCCAGGGATGCTTAAAGTACCTTTGTGACAAACTTCTGCTTTAGATTTCTTCAGCAGCGTTAGGAAGCAAAGCAAAACCTGCGAGTATCTGATGCGGTAGATCTAAAGGTGGGTATCAGCCAGCAAAAAATAAAAATGTTTCTGAGAGATGTCAGGGAGCAGAGTATTAATAAGCCCAAGGAAAGTCCACCAGTTAAGGCCATTTTGTAAGGTAATTTCGTAGCTTAGCACAAATGTTAATATGAACACCACATTCTTTCAATAAAAATGACAATGCCTGGTGTGTTTCATTGTCCTTTTAGGAATCTGACCATCATAAGCAGATATGAAAATATTTGCTACGTGGCGTAAGCCCCCCAGGGTCAGTTCGGGGTTTGTTTTGATGTACAACAAAAACCGTTTAAGAGAATTCAGTGAAACTCGACCACGTAAGAAATGAATTAATCCCAGCACCTGCAACCGAGTTACAAATCCCACGTTTGAAAAACAGACATACCAAGTGTTAAACGTAATACCTGGTAATGATTTGGCTGTACCATATGCTGTGGACTTGGATAAAACCCTTCACTGGATCTCGGACTGGGATAACCAGGCCTGCTGGGCTGAAAATGTAAAGGAATTTTTAGATGCTTTAGAAACAGGAAACTAAAAGCAGAAAATTCCTCTTTGGCGAGACAAACATTGACCTGTGGTGCATTGCAAAAACAAGCTCAGAAAAACCTCTGAAAGAAATATTCTAAAATGATGAACATAATTTTAAACAACTAAAATGAAGTTCTCCTCCATTTTTGCTTGGAAATGGAAGCAGGTGAGTTGTTCACTATCCAACTATTTTGCTTTAGCCCTTCTTCAGGAGAAGGGCAACACTTTACACATGAACGAACCAGAGGGGTAATCCCAGGAATACATGAGAAAAGCCACCAGAAACTCAGACAGAACTACGCCAAAAAAGGAGCCTGCTTTTCTGCACACATCCTTTTGCCACAATATCTACAAAAATTCCACACTCCTGAAAGAAATCATGTCGGAAAATGTTGCTCAGAACAACACGCTTCTATCTTCCATGCAGAAGCGCTCCGTTATTTTGTACGATCAACCTCCAGAGGTATATTTGAGGTGTTGCTTTTGATGAGGAACAAAGCTGCGGGGTGGTTCAGGAGGAGGAACATCAACCACCCAAACCTCATCATTCTGCCAATGGGCTCCTTCAGTCCTCCTGGCAGCTAAAGGCCACCACCACATTTCTTTGAGATTGCAGAATTTCATCATCACTGCATTAAAAATGTCATTATCTTTCTGCAGTAGGGTATTTTCTGTCTTAGGTTTCTAACAGAAATCACTGTAAGATACAATTAATTTCACAGTACCAACTGTGATACCTGTGAATTACTTGAGAAAGTGTAGGAGTTTAAAGGCATAAATAAAATGGAGCTTAAGACCTATGAAGACCTTTATTTTCTGTGCTGAGTTGTTGGAAGAAAAAAATCAGTTGTCATCATTAGAAAATTAGATAATAACTTCAGAGATACTTAAAATATCCTATCTACGAAATTCAACCTGTTCCAATGTCACTAGTATGCACACGTGTATTTTACACAAAAATACTGTATAAAAAAAACCTAACCAAGAACAGCGTCGCACGGGCCGTAAGGACATACTGACTCCCTCAAAGAAGACATTGCAGGGGTAGAATTGATTTCAATCTTAACACATCTTTTGTCAAGTGTTTCAGCTTATGCATCACATCCAAAGCTCCAATGATGATCATTTCTAATACGGTGTGGCTCATGTATCACATTAATAAAAGATACTTTCCTCTTGCCGTTAGCCCCAAAGCTCCAAGACGACACAAATTGTCAAACAAGGTTGTAATAATTAAGTTATTGTTCCCATTTATGCAGTTTATCTGCTTCTATGATTCAGAACGTCGTCTGTTTATATATACACCAAATCCTGCTGGTTCATCTCAGATGACTAAACCAGTTTGCTGTTCTTAACTCTGAAATTAACGCAACAACTCCACTGCCCATGCTCCTCGCTTGCCATAAAGCTATCAAAACACAGAGCCAAGCTCCCAAGTTGCCTTCCCCTGACAGCACTGCCGCACAACTACTGCTGAAATCAGCAGGACAGACACATAATGAAACAAAATTAAGTGTAAACTACAACATGTAAGATCCCCGGAAGCAAATCCCTGATTTTCTGTCCAGAATAAGGAAAATGCAATGAGTTGATTTCTGTCCTCTCATGGATGTGCTGTAAAGTTGATGCTGGGCTAATGTTTCATAGGAGTGCTACAAGAAAAGAAGAAGAGACCAGGAAACCATGTTGTGGCAACTATGGTAGTCTTCTACAAGCGCTACAACCAGAAGCAGAACATTGTTAGTGTGATATGGGAGCATGGAGAAGTTCTAATAACAGCTCAAGTGGAGCCCGGTCATTTCAGGCAACTACTAGCAGGTGATGACAAAATTGGCCAGAATGCTGTTGTTCAAATGAAGCCATCAAAGAAGGGTTTGAAGAAATAAATGGAAGAAGTTGGTTTTTTGTTTGTTTCTTTTTTTTTAAACACACATAATTTGCAGTCTTAGCTACCTTGGGAGGAGCTTCATCTGATCCTCCTGAGTCCCAGGATACCGTGACTTGTCGCCTGGATTCCATTCTCATTCGTTCTTCTTGCTGCAGCTTCTCTTCCTCCAGTATTGTGCTAAGAAAAACAGTGTATTTAAGTAAAACTCCAGTTCAGTGCCTAACAAACCTCTCCCCAGAGCTTTCACATTTCTCAGATCATGAGAACTATTCGACAAAGCAATTGAGCACTGAGACATGAACTTCTCGTACTTATATTGGTTAAATTTCTGAAAACCACTATCAGGAAGAAATACTTCTGTAGCATCACCGGCGTGCTTTTAACAACAGCAGCAGCACTGAGGTTTGAGAAAGCTGTGGCTGATCCTGCACCAACATTTTTCTGCGTGTTAGCAGTTCCTTTGATGTGTCATTACACAGAGAAATCCTCAAAGACAATAAATCGAGCGCTTCCTTGCACGAAAACTTATTTTGCACAAGAAAATATTCTACGGAACCGCTGCAAAGGTTCAAAACAAGCGGAAAATGTACTTCAGCGAAACTCAGCAGAGCTTCAGATCCCTGGCATTTTTTTTCCTTTTACAAACAAAGCAGTCAAAAAGCATTTTAAATAGTATGCCTTCAGCTCTTACGCTTTAGCCTAAGCAGGGAGACACTGAAACAAACTCAATCAGCAAAACAGAAATATCTGACAGTATTCACGCGGCTTCTAAACACTCAGGTCAAAAGGCTGCATTTTTAACAAAGTACAAGACAGTAGTAAAAACTAGTTCGCTACTTACCAACTGTTCTGACTATTAAAAAGACTGTTTGAAGTTCAACGTGATCCTGCTGCCCCCACAGCAGCCTCCTCCCCGTTCCGCTATGTGGATTATTAATGTTGGATATTTGCCATTTGAAAAATACTCAGAATGAAGCTTTGAAATAGGGAGTTGCAAATTCGCCGGAGCCGCGCGCTACACGGAGAGTCTGGAGATGTGAGGAGGGCAGATCATTTACATATCGCTGTTCCCAGCGTGAAGATAATCCTGTAAAGGAGCTATTCCAGCTTCTTTATCACTCAAGAGTTTCCAGAAACAAAGCTAGGTTCTGAGTTTCTAATCTCTTGCTCCGTCTGCTGAATAACCACCCAGAATTACTCATGCAGGGGATGAGATCAACTACAGCAATCTATTCTCATCTTGGAACTTAACTGCTTAGCTCAAGAATAAATTCCTGCTTGGTTGGAGACGAGAACTTTGCTTTTCCCTACTCAGCCAAAAACCAAATCTATGCCACTTCTAAGGAGCGGAGAATTCATCTCATCTCACTGCAGCTGAACCAAGTTTGTAAGTATTGCTGCAATTTCAATCCATCATTGTTGAAGTAACACAAGAATGTGGAACGAAAACAAAATCAGACAAGTTATTTGCAAAAGTCACCCTGATAAAACTACCACGGAAAGAAAGCTACAGCCCAATGGAGGGAACTAAAAAGATAAAATCTTTCTATTTTAGCTCTCTCTTCCTTCAGAATAAGGAAAATGCAGTATTTCCTACTTGAACCCATGAAGAACTAAAAAATCCACTGCTTTAAAGCTAGGTCACACTTCAGATATTCAGCAGACACTTATGTAGCACGAGAAATCAGCCAACATCTTTAGCCATGAACCACGATTATGATCTTTCAAGAAATACCTCAAGATTTAAAAATCCCACAACAAAATCCACCCAGCCAGCGCATGAATAAAATGCAGATTTTAAACAAAGCTGCTGATAGAGCCGTTGCTCTCATCTGAGCAAAAGAATGGAACAGGAGTCGGCTAAAAGGAGCTGACTAAATTTAGAGATGGCTTATTGACAATGTGGGGCCATGAGTTTGTCACAGCCCAGCCCTGTTTTTCTGTAAAATGGAATGAAACACCCCAAGATGTCTCCTCCTCGCTATCAACGCCATTTATCTCTGGTATCACACTACTCGACAGGATACCATTAACTTCAATCACATCACTGGAAATGGCCAACTTCTACCAAAATGACTTGTTTTACATAACATCTTCTTGCCTTACAAGTCCAATCCATCCCACCCTGCTCTTGCGCTGCCTGTGCCATCAGGAGGTCCTCTCCACAGCGACCCAGTAAAGTAGCTGGTCCAAGGCTGACCAGCTGCAGCAGAATTTGTACTTGGCTGCCCTTGGGTGCTGCTGACAAGAATATCATACAGAAATGCCTCAGAGAAGCATTAGTCGAAAAAACAGCAAGGATATAAATGACTCACAGAACCATCTTTGTTTTTTCAAAGGGGAGACCAACCCATGGACACAGTGAAAGCGTGCCAAGAGATATTTTTGACCTTTTCTCAGTGCAGCTGCTTGAGTACTCTGAACAGTTTATTAGAATTTGCAGAAGGTCAGGGAAGTCAGATCTAGGCATATTTTCCCAAAGTGCACATATTTTTAGCAGCAAGGACGAGCAAGCAGAGCAGGAGTCCTATTCAGATGACTTCTCTAGCACATCCTGAGGTAGCGCAGACAAACCTAACCCATCTTCTCGGCTAGTCTGAAGGCTGATGAAATATCTCAACTATTAAATGTTTGCTAAACTGACAAACTCATCTCATTTACAAAGACTGTTTTTACTGAAATCGGCCTGTGACATTGAAAAGGAAACAATTACTGGGAGCTCTGGTGCAGGATTACCTGAAATATTAAAATGTATCCTGACATGTCAAAAGGCAAAGCACCACCAGTGTTTGCTGCTCTGGTGTGCAGGAACCTACAGGAAGGGCTGACCCTGAACAAGCACCTTCTTTTTCCCCTCTCTGTTGTCTCCAGGCATCAGAAATGTAAAGCTGGATGTGTTTTTTCACATAGTTCTTTTTCACAGACGTATTTTGACATTCTGTCCTCATTTAAAAGCACTTTCATACGGATTACAGATCATTCCTAACGGCAACGGTCAAGGAGCACAAGGCTAACGACGCATCTTGCAGTCCCCACCATGTATTTCAAGTTTCTGCTAAATACTTTTTTGGCAAAATGCCACAAAAGGAGACGACTCAAACCGCCCTCACTCTTACCACTTTTGTTTCTTTCATTTATAAGCAACATTTTAGGACGTACATCAAGCGCAGTCACAAAAAGCCTCAAGTCCCAGTTCTCATCAGTTCATTATCTCACTGTTGTCCTAAAAACAGACTTGAAAAGTATGAATCAATCTCTTTTTTTTCATTGTTTTTAGAGCTGTATTTAATGCGACCTGCAGCGCTGGGATGCTAGTGGGGTCATCCACTGGTAAAGCCCGTGCTTCTTCACCAGAGGACCAGAGCGATACCTCACTGCTGTGACAAAAGGCACAACTGCTGCTTATTTTGCTATTTTTACGAGAAAGAGTTAGGGACGGGTGCTTTAAACAAAACTCATTCCACGATGCAGTGAACGTGCCGTGCAATTACATTGATCTGAAAGCTCAAAAGGAAAATCCAAGTTCAAGTCCAATGGGAACAACCCCTGTTTTAACAGAACTATCAACCAAAGGGACCCTCCGGGCCATCACAATCCTGGGAGCTGACTTGGATGAAACCCTGGGAGTACGCAGGGGCTCCCTTAGCCAGACACACCTACATAGCACAGAGCACATGAAATTTAATAATACGTGCATCTATGAGAAAGCCTATGCTTATAGTGAGTGTACAAATACGGTACAGTAAGGGTATGGTTCTAGTAAGCGGCTGGGAGTCATTCTGAGGAGAAATGCTGTAAAAGTGATATCGAAGGATTTGGGAATGCTGAACGCTTCACAAAGGGTCTTTTATATTACATACTATGTAGTGTAAGACCGACAATCTCTTCCGCACAAGAACCAGCACGGCAACGCACGTTTCCTGGTTTAAATATCCCAGACTCTAATTCTGGCCTGCTCAGAGAATCATGAGAGCGAGATTTCACATGCAGCAAAGAAGTTTTTTTCCCAAAGCCACGGACTTTTTCTCATTAAAACAGAGAGGAACGTTGCGGTGCGGGATCTTTGGCTTCAAGCAGCCAACGAGCCTGCTCTCAAGCTTGAAAAGGCTGCCCTGGATAGGATCCAGAACGAGCAGCAGCAACACCACGCAGAAAAGGCCACCAGGGAAATGGCTTGTTTTTGCAAGTTCATGGGAATTTGAGTTTTGAAACACAATCTTTCCTAGCTGCCTGCGATTGCCTCATCGTGAGGGAATTGGGAACCTTTCCAACGAGGGGCTGACTCTGTGAGCAGTGCAAGGAAGCCCTAAGGACGACTGGGCTGCCTGACTTCCAGGAGATAAAGCTCACCAGTTTGGAGTAGTAGAAAACTGTCTGCTTTGGTGAGAAAAGAATAAAAAACGGATTTTAAGGTTGCTGTGGCCCTAAGAGAGAGACTGTCCTCTAAAGGATGCTTCAAATCTCCTAGTATGACTAGAGGAGCAAAAAAACATCCCCCCTGGTGCATTTTTTCATCTAGAACTAGAGAATTATTTAGGTTGGGAGTCCTGGAGGTCTGGAGTCCCATCTCCTGGTAAAGCTGGGCATGGTGAAGCCGGGTTGATTGGAGCCTTTTCCAGTGCAGGTTTGAAAGTCTCCTAGCACGGAAATTCCAGAGTCTTTCTGGGTGACGTGTTTCAGAGCTTAACCCACGCACACTGGCAAACATTTTGATTTGTAACCAATGAGAACTTGCCTCGCTGCATGTCACGAGCGCTGGTTCTCGCCCGCTGGCTGGGTGTTTCTGCGGGAAGCCAGGCTCCGGGCACTGCTCCATCCTGTTTGCTCAGCGATACCATTTCACATCCTTCACTTTTTTCCCCCTCTCCTGCTCCAGACTCATGCTGTTACAAGTGTTGCTGCCATCACTCTCTGAGTACAGCCTACATTTATTTCACCCCCCAGCACAATTTTACTCTAGATTTACTCATCCCCTTCCTTGCTGGTGAGATCCTCTCCCTGCTTGAGTTTCCACACCAGAGTCATCACCTTAGTCACATTTTTTTAGGGATTTTTTTTCTCCCCTGTGCCAATCAGCTGTAAATTATCAGTACAATCTGACTGCAAATGAAAAAGAATCCTATTCTTCCAGAGCCAAAAAAAACAAAAAGCAAGTGAATTGTCAATTTTCCACCTATTACCCAAATCACACAACCGTGCCGTATCTTCTCCTTGCAATCCCTACCCAGCCCAACCGTTCCTTCCTTTGCAGTGAACTCCACAAGTCAAGAGGATGAGAAGTTATTGGTGACAAGGGCTACGTCTTCCTCTAGCTCTGTAAATTATTAGTCTAAGCAGGAGCTCCCAAAGAAACAGGTGGTAAAAACGTATGAAATGTTAAGAAATGGGAAAAACTTAAAGGTCGCTACGTTATCCATAGAGCATCTCTGAAACAGCGTCATAATTATATTAAAATTGTGCCCTATTTTAACCACCTATCGATGAACTTGCACCATGAACACCCAGTGACACCACATAATGATGTTATGAAAATAAAACAAGCTACAAAGTACTCCTTGAAAGAAGATGTAAGATAAAACTCAGGAATTTGGCAACAAATCACAACAAATCCAAGAGCGGATTTACACTGTACAATACCTACATATTGTTTCAAGCTTCCGACTTAGGCAAAATAGATACGGAGCATTCACAAAATCTCAAAGGTGGTCACAAATATGAAATGTGTCTGTAAAACAGCTCAGTGGTGTTTTAAAATTCAAATATCGCTCCCATTTTGTGGCAGGTGAAACAGAGGGATGGACGCTGGAACTAATGATTGCCGAATAAACCAGGGTGTGAATTTAGACTGGGCTCAAAAGCGTGCGCTCACGTTGATTCCAAGATAAACATAAGGTACTCTCTATCGTGGTTTACAAAGGGCAAAGGAATTTCTAGGTAATGATGCTGCATTTACTGCAAGCTCTGCAAGCGCCACAGACACGGCTGCCGCAGGGCAACTAGCGTGCTACAGATGTTATGAAAATAACCTTCAACAGCACTCACCTGATGGTTCCTTTATTTAAGAAAAGAAACACTTCTACCCCAAAATTGTCCACTGCATATTTAACTAGTCAATCACTCTAAATTCTTTCTACTCCCCTCCCAAAGGATTGAAACTATAAACAAATTGCAAGTAAAATCTGACGTTTTTCTTGGGAGAGAAAGAAGGTGATTCGTATTTCCAGTTATTTGAATTTACTGCCCGGTCTCATTTTCTCCACCAGGTAACATCCAGATTTTCAAATGAGTAGCAACAACTTGGCTGTCTGAAATAAAACTTAATACACTATTATCTTGCATTTTCCAACAGAAAGAAAATACCGCAACACAAGACAGAGCAAAAATCAATATCTCCGAACAAGGAAATGACCTTTCAGGAGTAAAACCCTACCTGAGTTGTGCTTTAAGTTCAGTAAACCTGGGTCGTCTGCTAGGGTCGTACGCCCAGCACTTGGTCATAAGGCTGTAGAGGGTAGGAGGGCAGTTTGGAGGCATTGGGAGCCGCTCACCGTTCTCAATCCGCCCAATCACATCATTGTTCTTCACTCCCTGGAAGGGCTTTACCCCATGCATTAGGATCTCCCACATACACACACCTGAGAAACACACACACAAAAATTTCCCCAACAAAAAGAAATAAAACCCCATTTTATACAGCCAAACAGAGCAGTTCTTGTGGGACGTGTCGCTAGGGAAGCGGTTCTGACTTACCGGCAGGCCGCAGAGAGCAGTGATGTGCAGGGGGATCCCGCACGCACCACCAACCCCAACTACTGATGGGGAAGCGTGCCCCAGAGCTGGCTCACAGCAGCCAGGCTTCAATTTAACTACCTTCTACCTATTGTAAACCAGAGCAGTTCCTCATATTCAAATCTGCTCCTCTATGAGGTAGAATGAGCTGTGTTTGCTTTTCCCTTTGACTCGCTCCAACTGGCTTGTTCGGACACGTAGAGCGTATTTCCACTTTGAGGGTGTTTTAACGCTGGCATTGTTCCCATTTTTTTTGTGCTGAAACTATGTAATAGAAGAGTTTCTGTTGAAACTATGTTAAAAGCACGAAGGGAAAAGTGGTCTGTCAGTTTAGGACTGGCCAGAATGTTCCGAAGACTTCATTTTTGTAATTCTGGCTGTGCTTGAGTTTTCTTCAAACTATTAGAAACCTCCAAAAATTCACATACCCTTCACTTAAAAACATCCACATTTTATTTTGTAAAGAGGGTGAACCCTTACTTGCCTGTCCTGCTCTTATTTCAAGTCTCATCATCTTTGCTCTGTCTGTCCAGACCAGTAGTCTGGACCAGTTGAGCACATGATCATTCATTAAAATATTAGGAAAAAAGATCAAGGCTTCAGGATATTCCCATATATCCTTATTTTTACTTAGCTTCTGGTCATATTTTTTTAAGCTAGCAGGAGCTATGAAAGACAAATTAATGGGAATCTAGCATTAAAAACCTGGAAACAGGACAACCTACGCAACAAGCAAGGAAGAAGGGCTATCACCATAAATGAGAAAGTGACAATAGAAACAGCAAATAACGATGGTATAACAAAAAGAAATCCGATAGAAAAACAACAGTAAAAAGAAAAATAATCTCTGTTATGACTATGACCTAATTTCCTTGTACCTTCATTTCTGTCAGCTTCTTATTAGGGGTGAAAGACACACAAAACTTTAGGCTTACTGAGCAGGAAAAAAGAAAGGAAAATACAGACATGGAAAATATGCTGGAAGAAACTGGATTTGCAGAATGTACAGTTAAAATAGTGCCAGATATCTGGAAATTATTCATTTATAGTAGTTCAAACGGAAACGCTCCAACAGGACACTTGAGAAACGGCACCGTTTGGTGTTCACTTACCAAACATCCACACATCGCTGGCTGAGGTAAACCGTCGGAAGTTGATTGACTCTGGAGCCATCCATTTGATGGGTAATTTTCCTTTGGAAGCTACAGCGAAGGCAAGACAAGGCAGGATGTTATTCCTACCGCTGAGCTAAAACATCGATCTTGCTCTCAGTGAAATAATTTAGAGGCAAAGCCCGTCGCTGGTGAAGCGCTTCAACTATCAACTTGTACACAGGAGATTTCTGCACCATCTGACCGGTTGTGCTCAGTCCTCTCTTTGCCTGAACACTCAGACTGATGGAGCTCCTTCAAGTTTTAAATTAATCCTTATTTCAAGATGCAACTATTGCAGTTACGAAGGTACCAGCACCAAATCTGCAACTGTGACAAAATCTCAGCAAGGGAGTAGGTGGTTTTAAATAATTCATTAAAAAAGGGTAGGTTGCTTGGCCTTACATAAAACTGAAAAAAGAACCAACACAAACCAAACATAATGCCCCAAGCCTTCCAAAAAAGCCCCTGACAACAAACCCCAAAAGCACAAGAAGAAATGATCATGTCAAAAGTTATTCCCCTCTCCTCTCAGAAATTAAAATGTCAATATGTAGCTCACAGTGATACAAGACAAATGAAAGAAGAAACATAATAGTGTAAGGGGGCAAATAAAGGATATTTTAAAATATATGATTGAAACTAGAAATATATTGAAGACTAGTTTTATAAACACATGATTTCATAATATACACCAGATTGTAAGTGCTACTGTTTGTACCCTACACGCAATCTCAATTCTCCTTCTATATTACCCATTTATCAGGCAACGCAGGACATCTCAATAGTGCTACAGCCACCTAAAATCATTATTCCATCTAAAATGGGGGGAAAAAAATAGGCTTCCAAGACATTTTTGTATCGAATCTCCCCAGTCCAGTGGCATCGGAAGTATGAGGCGTCCAATGACAGCACAAATTCAAAATTTCACTGGAGATAACCTTGAACTTATTGTAGGCCACCTGTATTATGCCGTGAATATTATCTCAAACAGACCTCAAATCTTGGTAATATTCTAAAAATCATAAAGAAAGGACTATAAGCTTGTCGTAAAAAGTGGAATTCGACATGGATTTCCTACTTTGTACAACTTAAACCAGACCTTGTCACTTTTCTTCTTAAGCATACACGTAGGAATTTACTGTCACCTATGAAATTGTTTCCTAGTTTGCCTTCTTCTACAACATCTAGACCAAGACTATCTGGTTAATTCATCTGGACAACTCAGTATTACGAGAAGCAATCACGTTCTAACTGCCTCCAAGAAGAATCCAGAGGGTCACTTTACCTTTATAATAAGTACTGTCTTCCATGTATCGGGATAACCCAAAGTCACCTAATTTCACGCAGTCAGTGGCAGATACCAGCACGTTTCTAGCAGCAATATCCCTGCCAAACAGAGGAGATGCTATTTGTAGTTGTTTAAAAACGAAAGTGGTGAAATATCATTTCAAAAAAATTTATCAAAACCTAGAGGTATCAAATGCCTTTGAGGGGACTGAACTATTTCCCTAGTCATTGTTTGGGTGTGCATGTTTGGCCAAAATTCATCTATAACAACTATAATGGTCTTTTTATACCATATCGATGTCGGTATACACACCTAATACCTATGGAAGTGTGTATATACACCTAACTACAACATATATGACACATACATAGAATGTGAATCTAAGTATTTAAACACAAATGCAATGTTCAAGTTAAAAATGAAATGGTACATGATAATTGTGAACTTTTCATTGCCTACAGTAACAACCACAGAATTGCCTAGATTGGAAAAGACCTTTAGGATCACCGAGTCCAACCATTAACCCAACACTGACAAGTCCTCGACTAAACCATGTCCCTCAGCACTACGTCTAAGAGACAAGTCTTTTCTCCCTAAAAAGCTCATCTTCAAATTCAGGAATAAAATCCAAAACACACCTAGGAGAATATCTAGGTTCACTTTCTGGTTAAGCAAGTACTTAAATTTTGGAAATATTTTGTTTTCCCCGTTCTTTACTTCAGAAGTTGGCTGCGCCTTGTTTTGCTTTTCTGTCTTGGGAAGGTTACAGGTGATTTGCATCTTTAAAAAATACTGTAGCCACAAAGCAACAATTCAGGTGAAATCTGTTCTGATTGAAATCTGGCATCACCCGAAGTGGACCAGCAGGTGTCACCCTTGAAAAGGGCCTCATTTTGGTGGCAGCACGAAAAAATGAGAAGCTAAAATGAAAACTCACACAGAATCCTAGAATCGTTTTGGTTGGAAAAGACCTCTAAGATCATCAAGTCCAACCACCAGCCCAACACTATCATGACATAAAACACGCAAGTGGGTTTTAGAAGGTTCAAAGTATTGCTGCTACACACCCAGCCTAAGTCAAGGCAGAGAAATACGAAAGGAAGGTTTCAAAGAATCCAACTATGTGTTGAGTTTGTCTTTACTTGAGCAAGCGTATCTAACAGGCAGCCAAAAATCTCGGCATCTAGGACACGTCGTATTCCCTAAAATATCACACAGTTATAAATACATACAGGTACATCTATAGATCTCTTTATAAAATCTTACCTATGTACAAATCTTTTGCTCTCTAAGTAGGCAAGTGCTGTGCTAAGCTGGTAAGCGTAGAGTATCAGAGAGGCCAGATCCAAGCTGTATTTTCTTACTTGCAGAAACGATCTCAACTTTGTGCGCAAAGAAGGAAAGAAAGGAAAGAAGTTAGGACAAAAAAAATAACACATTTTAACCAGGCACATCTCAAATGGTGAAGTTTACATGAGTATCAGCGGGCAAGCCTTCCCTTAGGGGTGGGTGAGAAAAGAAATCACTCGCCATGAAGAAATTTGGGTTAAATTCAAGCAGTTTTTTTCTACATGAAAACCATTAGTCAAAAAATAAAGTAACTGTGCATTGCTTTCAGGCTCCTTTTGAAGACAGAGCATATGCTGCTGCTGGTTCAGAGTCCTCCTGGACTTTTTCTGCATTCTTCCCTTGAGAACTGCACATGGTTTTAGCCTAAATAATTTTAGAACACAACAGTATGGGGCCAATCTGAACACCAAAGAGATCAAGATTTTTTTGGAAGCATGAATCTTAATCTAACTTTGCTAAAACAACTGGATTTAGCTCAATGCAGAATTTTTATAAGCTGTATTCCCAGTATAAGGCAGTTAGGACCTAATGGAAGGCGGCACTAGAGCCTCTTTGGAAATTAAAGCTTTGAAAAGTGGTTTAGGCACTGAAAAGGAAAGCTGCAATTCATTCACAGGACATGACTTCTCCACTACAGGTTTTTCTAGTTTGGTTTTAGTTTTGGTTTGGTTTTGGTTTTTTCTTGGACAACACATTCAGCTCACATTTTCAGAAACGTGGCTCAAAGAAAACAAATCAATGCAAAAACCCCGAGATCTCGTTTTGTTTAAACCATTCATCCAAAAGACATAGTCGTGAGGAAAATCATCTTATCTGGAGTCTCTGCTGCAGAGGATGTACAGAAAAAAAACAGAAGAAATTTGGTGTTCCGAGGGAAAATACACTATTACTCAGGAAGAATAAAAGCCGTACCACATTATTTCACTTCTAGAAGGTACGTTCGCAAACACTGTTTAAATGGTATCGTATTATCATCATCCTGACATTGGTCATGCTCTCACTCTGGAGCAGCAATTGAATTCCCTGAAAACTATGACTAAATCCCCTCGGTATGAGCTGGCGCAGCTCCCTCACTGGAGGAGTTAGATCAAATTCTGCCCCTCCTGTTTCTGAGTCTGTAATTCTACAGACGAGTCTGATACCACACTTAGTATTGAGAGTGATTTTTTCAGTCTTTTGTAAAGATTTCTGTGAGCTTAAGAAGACTACAGTTGCATGAGGATTCTTCCTACCTCTCCAAGCGTACAGAGCTCCATGATTATCCAAACTGGGTTTTCTGTAATAACTCCAATGAGCTTCACAATGTGAGGATGATCAAACTGCCGCATCGTTACTAGAAGGAAAAAGAACAAGTTGGGGTGTTACGTAAAATTTTTTTTTTTTTTAAAGAAAAATTTAAAAGCGCTTTAAGAAACATTTAGTCTATGACCAGAAAATATAATGAGAGTTCTGCAGGACTTGAAACAAAGGTGTACAAGCAGTAATGTCTGGTCATTTAAAGTTCTGCTAGTAAATGGCCATGGAAGGTGCAAATCAAGTCAGGTTCTTTGGCTCTTCTGCCCTGGTTGAGCATAACAAAAGTTACACAACGAGGGGTGCACGACCAACTAATCCGTGCACTTCTATTGGAAGAGAGGAAGAAAAAAACCGTGTGCGTAATTCAGTGTCTGGAAAAAAAGTGTCTGTTTATAGCAG
This sequence comes from Coracias cyanogaster, assembly GCA_033124195.1. Classification (NCBI taxonomy): domain Eukaryota; kingdom Metazoa; phylum Chordata; class Aves; order Coraciiformes; family Coraciidae; genus Coracias; species Coracias cyanogaster. The sequence continues at coordinate 52,580 of JAVSBS010006106.1, forward strand.
AGAAAAAAAATCTCATGTCATCATTATGTTCACATCTCATTCTGTTTTCCATGGATTTTTCAGCCTCAGCAGTGCAGTCACATATTTTATGAAGTAAGACACACAAAACACAGAATCATTGAATGGTTTGAGTTAGAAGGGACTTGTAAAGATCATCTAGTTCCACCCCCTCTGCCATGGGCAAAGACACCTTCCACTAGACCACGTTGCTCAAAGGCCTGTTCAACCTGACCTTGAATACTTCTGTCAATGGGCACCCACAAGCTCTCTGGGCAACCTGTGCCAGTGTCTCACCACCCTCACAGTGAAGAATTTCTTCCTAATATCTAGTCTAAATCTACTCTTTCTTAGTTTAAAACCATCAGCCCTCACCGTATCTCTACACTCCCACGTATAGTCTCTCTCCATCTTTCTTATAAGCTCCCTTTAAGTATTTGAAAGGCTGCAGTAAGGTCTCCCCTTCACCAATCAGCTCTTTTCCATGTGTCTCAGCATAGTTTCCAGGGGGATCTGCAGCATGATCTTGTCAGGCCCAGAGGTGAGACTGACCAGCCTGTAGAACCCTGGGTATTCCTTTTTCCCCTTTTTAAAAACAGACATTATGTCTCCCCCTTTTCCAGTCATGGGAAAGTCTGCCGTGAATTTTCAAATATGACGGAGAGTGACTTAGCAACTTCATGTGCAGTTCCCTCAGGACCCTTGGATGTATCTGATCAGGACCCATAGACTTGTGCACATCAAGGTTCCTTAGATGGCCTTGAACCTGATCTTCTCCTGTGATGGGCAGTGCTTCATTGTCCCAGTCCCTGCTTTTGGATTTTGTGAATTGGGTGGCATGGCTGGAGCACTTGCTGGTGAAGACTGAAGTCTTTGAGTACCTCAGCCTTCTCCATGTTGGTTGTAGCCAGGTCTCCCACGCTGCGGGGGGTAGTTGTACAGTTCCTTTCATCGTCTTTTGTTGTCTTATGTACCTTCTTTCTTCTTTTTGTTTCTTCACCTTCTGGTATTCTTCACATCCCTAGCCAAGTTCAGCTCCAGCTGTGCCTTGGCTTTCCTGACTCCCTCCCTGCATATCCCTATGCCCCAGGAGGTATATCCCTGCCTCCACTGCCTATGCATTTTGGGTTTGTTTTAGTTTGGCCAAGGTCTTGATTTAGCCAAGCTGGCCTCCTGCCTCGCCTGCCCAACTTCTTGGACATTGAGATCGCGCCCTAAGAAAATAGTCTTTAGATGTCTCGCAGTTCTCATTCGCTCCTTTGCTGCTGAAGGCAGTTTCCAACACACTAGCTCTCTGATCAGTCCTAAGCTTGCCCTTCTGAGATTTAGGATCCTCATTCCACTTTCTACCCTGAGAATTCCACCCAGGCATAATCACTGCAGCCCAGGCTACCTCCAATCTTGACCTCTTCCACGTAAGTGAGCAACAGCTCCAGCAGTGCCTCTCCTCTGCTTGGGCTCTCCATCACCTGTACTAGGAAGCTGTCCTCAATGCACTCCAGTAGCTTCCTGGACCACCTGCTGTTCACTGTGTTGCTTTTCCAGTAGACGTGGGTGGCTGGAGTCCTCTATCAGGATCAGGGCCTGTGAGTATGATGCTTCCCACACTTGAAGAAAGAACTCTTCATCAACTTCTTGTTCTTCATTGGATGGTCTGTAGTAGACACCAACCACAGACACTTCCTTGTTGGCTTGGTCTCCCAATTTACACCCAAAAGCTCCTGACCTGCGCATTGCTGTTCTTCAAAGACAGCTCTGTGCAATCAATCCCATTTTTGGCACAGAGGGTGACTCCCTCACCTCTCCGTCCTTCCCTGTCCCTTCTGAATAGTTTATAGCCATCAACTGCAGCACTCCAACCATGTCCTGCCAGCACCGGAGCTGCTCCCCTCAGCGACTGACTCGATGCTTATTCATGTTTTGGGGAGATGTGTTTGGTAGGTTAAATGAAACGTCAGCCCTCTGACTAAGTTCTCTTCCAACACACACACGACAAACATCCTTCATTTGATCTCGACAAATATCCTTCATTTAATGTAGCAGTAGAATCTCCTTTACCTTTATAGTTTGTAGCGTCAACAGAAATATGAGGTAACTACCAAACTCAAAAGTCTGCTTTCAGTTTGCCTAAAATTAGGCAAGAATAAAACCCTCTGTCTTCTGGGTTTTAGTTAATCTCCCACTAATCCCGGCAGGTGTTTCTGGAGTCCTGTTCTGATGAGCTCTGAATTCTGCTTCCACACGCTAGTACATGGCAGCCAACATGTCCTGCAGCACCACAAACCCCAAGAAAAATCCTTGGACAACGCTGTTTATAAGATCTAAGGTTACAATAGTTCAAGAAGGTATTTTCTTGCAAAGACACTTATATGGGCAAACTTGAGATAATGTGTTCTTCAAATTTTTAATGTGTTATGAATAATAGAGGAAAAGATCAGTAAAACAAACATCTCTATCAATGACACAGTTTAACACATTAATAAAAAGGAATAAATAATGTGGTGGAATGTCAAATGGGCAACAGCAACTGCTGAAGTACTACACAGAATTGAAGCTAGGTTCCTAAATTCAGTTCCCCTCCTCCCTTCTGAAGTAAATGGAATTTCAGAGAGGGACGCTACTTCTGACACCTCCAAAAAGTATGTGTTGCTAAACTAGGTTAGCTGAACCCAATGATAGTATTAAAATCTTGGAAAATAAAATATATATTCTGAACAAACCCCAATTATTTAGCTTTTGGGCTCTCTTTTGCTAATCTAACTCAATGCAATTAAACATGAAAATGTTGCTTCATTGATGTGAAAATGAAGCAGGGACAGTTTTAATTATCAAAGCAATGGAAAGGCAATTAACACAGACTGGTTTACATCATATGGTCTTACCACTTTTAAACATAAAATGCTCCCATTTTGGAATGCAGTTCCTAGAAATGACCTCAATCAAATGCTAGAAGACAAACTCCCAAGTTCAGAAAGGTAGTAGAGTTACTACATCGTTTTGCCATCCAGCTTCTAGAGGTAAGAGGAATGAGCTACTGGCAGAAAGAGTAATTCACCAAAAAGTCAGTGGAAGACCAATAAAAATCTCCCCAAACCAGGTGGTTTGTATTTTAGCAAAACAACCAACTCTGTCTCTTCAGACATTGTGTTTAGGCCTTTTGAAGAGTGCTCCTAAAAACTAGGAGGCCTCCAAGAGAGTTTGGAATCTAAACGCAGATGAGAAAGGTAACAGATGGGAATGAGAATTAAAAAAAAAAAAAGGAAAGAAGAAGTGGCAAAACTATGAAATCAAAATTGAAAAGCATTATTTATCTGTCTCCTACACTGGCATTTCCCAATCTGTCAAGCTCAAAGCATAATAAGGAGCATTCAATGAGCAATTATTTTCCAGATTGTTAAAAGACAGCAGCTTACCTTTGCCTGCTAAATTATTACTACAAGCAATGGTGTTTACTTTTACAACAGCTAGAAACGTAAGGGAAAAAAAATCACAGTCATCTAAGAAAAATCTGACATCCAAAAATAAGACGCCATTAGCTATTAACACAGCTTTTCTAAACAACTAGAAAAGAATCCTTGAACAAAGACACAGTGAATAAAAGTCTACTGTAACATCTGACCACAACCAAATAATTTACTGGTATAATACAATACCTTCATTAAATTTATAGATACACAACAGCAGAGAATAGGCAAAAATTAAGGCCCGTGTCTCATATCTCAAGTTGCTTACAAACCTGAACAGTAGAGAAACCAGTAACTACAACATTCTTACAGAAGTTTTCTGCTAGTATTCACCTCAACGAAGAGCCTTCCTCCATGTACGAAATGTATGTTTGGGGAATGCAGTTTTTGTGGGCAGTGATTTAGAAAATTGGTTTATTTCTCTCTCTCATAATTTTTAAATCTGAATTTTCAAAACAGGTCTCTCTCAGATACAATATTTTTAGCAACTTTGTTAACAAAGACAACCACCCGCCCTTGAAGTAACACGCTGGAAGAAGTGCTGTGGTTTTTAAAATTCAGGAAGGAGGAGGAAACAGAGGATTGGATCTCTAATACTCCAGAAGTGCTTCTGAAGCCTTACAGGAGTCAGACATCCCTGTTCAGTTTAGAAAATCAAAGACCCCACGTATCACCAGCAAGGATGTAAAGCAGTCTTCCTGGCATGAGAGGAAAAGGTCGTGTTATCTATTCATAGAGTATTTAGATTAGTATCTGAACTTTCTCGTACACACAGCTGCAGTCTTTGCAAGGACCAGTTACAGAAGTTACCCCAAAATAAGTATTTTCATACTTACAGGCTTCTTGTAAGAATTTTTCTCTAACACTGTCTGAGGTGCAGTTTTTACACGTTTTGATTGCAACAGCCATAGCTGGATTTTCCTGAAAGACATTATTGAGAAATAACTGAAATACAGCCCACCAAAAGCTAAGCCCTTGACGCCTTGAGCAAAACTGCTTTAGAGAAAATAACTGCTGACTAAAATACCTTTAGTTAACAAATTACAATTTGAAAGCTTCAGTGTTAAAATACTTCTATAATCAAGACACCTGGTATACAACATCTACATCTAACGCGCCAAGGAAATTGGGTGCTCAGAAGATACCGCTCATATAAGTTCTTAATGGGTTAAAAGCACCTGAAGTATTTCAAAATTAAACTTCTATATTAGATATGTCTGCTCAAGGCTCAGTATGCCTTCCTTCCAACTGGGAAATGGGGAATCACACACTGTTTAATGGGAAGATTACAGATGAACCCTTCCCCAGAAGGCTACAGGGTTGATGTATGTCCTCACCTGGTTTCTAAGGCCCGGGAGAGCTGAAGATTCTCACAGTTACGTTCTATGTCTGCTCATGGTTGCTCTATTTTAAAGCTATTTTTACAAACATTATCGGAATTAGAATAGTATTTCTATTTTGCAGGCTTAAATGTCTATTTTCTAAGTTACTCACAACACAGCTCCTCAAGTTGACTCTGCGGCAAAATATTCATGGAAACCTTTTCTCATACATAAACACGCCCATAAACTGACTGGAAAAACTGGTGGTAACTTTAGGTTATTTTATTCTCTTCTGAAATCAGGATTCACACTGGATGAGATCTCTGGAGCCTGCCAGACCAATCCTGGTGTTACAGGCAAAGTTTGTGAAACATCTCACAACCACCATTAGCATCAAAAGGAAGAATTTCAGTGTCTGCAACCAGCCAAGGCTCCAGCCATTTTGCAGAATGAACAGAGGAGGAGGTCTGACAGCAGGGCTTTGCTCATCTTTTGGTTTTGGATAAGGAGACACAAGGGTGAGGATTTATCAGGCTGGCAACAGTTTGTGTGCTGAGCAGAAAATGCTACTTTAAATGACGCTTTTGGATTAATCCCACAGTGAATCGGCCTTTGAAGATCGTCTCACTTGGATTGCTTACATCTGAGCACTAGGATGCTACACGTGCGTGCACTGCCCACGCAGTACCCTACAAACAGCCTGGCGGGGGTGTTTCAGGAGTATCTGGTAGGAAGCAGCGCTCCAGGAGAGGTCATTAGACCAAGAACTGTCCAAGCGCAACGAACAGGGATAAATGAGATTTTTCAGATTCAAATTTGAGCTAGCAGAACAAGAAGCCCAAAATCCCCCCCTATATTTTTGCACGTGAGCTGAATATATAGAAGGCTGGAAACGCTGCCATGTTATTGTAACTGATCGTTTATCTATTGTAAGATTTCTTCCAAAAGTGGAAGCTACACTTGCGACTAGTGCATTAAAATTTAATGATAATAGCGTTCTGTTTTCCCTTCACACACTCAAGCATTTTAAACATGGTAAAAGTTTTATTAGTAACAGTAATCAGCAGGCTGTCATTTTAAAAACTCAAACTAGACACAGGATGACCAAATAAAATCTGTTTTCTAATTCAAGAACAAGAACGGAGACAGGCAGCACCTTCAGAACACCAGTCCCTAAGAAAAGGGGTCTTCAACTGGTTTTACAGAGCACTGAATTTAACCACTATGCCTCAAGTTCAGTGAAATGTTATTCCACAAGTACTCCTGTTAACTTGGGACAGGATTAAACAAAAAATAATAAACTCTCTGAATGCAAAGTATATCAGATCTGCTTTTCTAAATGAAGGTATCAGAACAGACTTCAAACTTGTCTGAAACAGGTAACAATTATCCTTACTTACTTAAAAACCGCATTAAAGATTTATTTAATGCATTGAGCCCAGGATGCTAACCAGCTCCTTCTGGGAAATACTGTTTCCAAAGTCAGAACTAGATTGTTGTCAACGTTAAGTATCATGCCAGATAATTTCTTCAAATGAGAAATAAATCTTCCTTTTACACATGCGGAATTAGTTTATTATAATCCTGAAACTGGTTGAAATGGAGTAATTTTCCAGCTTTCTCTAGTTTTTTCCCCACAAACTTATTTTTTCCACCCATTTAAACGGCAATCTTAAGCTTTGTGGCTGCAGCCTAGAAAGCCACATAAGCACCAGCCTAAATTACTCAACTCCCACCAACCTCAACGGTTCCTTTGAGGTGACTCTCGTGTACTGGGGTTTTGCTGGATCAGTGTCCAAGTATTTTTTACCTTTTCTTTCAGGGAAAAATATGAACTCTATTAACAAACAAGGATTTTTTGTGAGAAATACAGTGAGATGGCCACTGGAGAAGCACACGTTTGATTAATATAGCCCCTCTGTTGTAGGCTACTGCCCTTCCAGCAAAGTAGACTAGAATTTCCTCTCTGTTTCAGCACAGAAATTAGATCAGCTGACCCCGACACAGTTAACGCTTCTGCACTGAATGCTGAACCTAAACCCAAGTTGGGCTGAACACCCATAAACATGGTTTTAAGCTCTGGAAAAGGTTCTAAGGCATTGAAGGCTCAACAGTGGAGTATGGCCAAGGGACTCCACTGTTGTCCACTACTTGGACACACTCACAATGAAGAAGAGAGCGTATGGCTGGGGTCGAAAGCAATGACCTCGAGTTGCAACTCAGCCAGTGGCTTTGGTATGGGCCTGAGTAATCTACTTGGCTCTTTTGATTCCTTTCCCAATTTGTAAAAAAATGGGGATATAAGAGAAGAGAAACTACTCTGGAGCTTGTTTTCTACTTATTTGAAACAGAGGGAATATTCTTGATATGCTGAAAAATAAATCATAAAGTCAATTTTTCTTCATTCTGGAAGACTCAGGCCAAAGCATCTAAGGAATACATCTAATTTTTATTTCATTTTTTAATTAGAAAGCTTTTTGTGGTTATTTTTATTGCAGAAGTGAGGCTTACCGGACTCATGTAAACTCCTTGGTGTACGTCTCCAAACTGTCCTTCACCAATGCAGCGCCCCAGTTCAATTCTCTCCCTTTGAATTTCATAATCTCTGGCTATAAGAATATAATGCACTTAAAATATTAAATTGCTGATGAAAGGCAAAGAAATAATCCACAAGATACAAAACTCAAAGTAAGTCACTCAAATGTCTCACGTGTGAATAACTAAGATTAACGTTTGCTGCACACCAACCTATCAAACGCTGCACACACACAGTGGAAACCTCTTAAACAAACGGTTCAACCAAAGCAACGAACAAGGAATTGCCAAATCGGATTTGCTAAATTAACGACCATGCGTTATTTATTTCAATGCAATAGGCATAATTGAACCTTTCTTAATTATAGCTCGTAAAAGACAACACGAATTGCCAAGGGCAAGATCGATGATATTAAATACAGCCTTAGAACACATCCCTTTGGATGTTTAAGAGAACTCCACTCTGTGGTATTTTAGATCTTGGAACCATCAAATGAGCCCAGAGAATTTTTAAAGAGGCAACTGCAAGAGAAAATACAGAAACAAGAGCATGGCAAATAAAATGAAAGAGCAAAATTTGAGTGCGCTACACCTCTGCCAGTGTGTAATTGCAGTAAAATTGGTACGTTTTGTGGATTTATGCCATTTTGTGAACTTTGTGGTTTAACAGACTGAGAGCATTATTCATAAAAATAGCTCAGTACTTCAGCAAAACATTTAATCAATTGCAATTGAACGACTTCATTTGCAATTTAATTTCTAGCAGACATGGAAAAATATTTCAGGAGTAGCAGAAAAGCATGTACAGTATATGTTTTCACCTCTATTTGTATTATTCAGAGAAAAAAAATATATAACCAACCAGCTTAGGACTTTATAACTGACAATTTTGCCTTCATTAACACTAAAGAAATAACATCGGCTAGAGCTGGGTAACAAAGGGATACGTGCCTTTGTTATTTCTTTTTTTAAGTACTGCATTTTCCTCTTTAAATTCCCAAAGCTAACTGGTTTAACTATAAATAAAGAATGTTTATTAAATGAAAGTGAAGAGTAAACTGAAAAGTTCCACATCATTCCAAACTGCAAGCATACAGGGGTGGGTAAAGGGTCTCCTGTTACCTTCATCTATTCCATAGCTTTCTGCAGTGCAATTAAGAGAAAAATCAAATGCGTACTTAGACATAGCTTCTTCAAATCAAGACAAGGACAAATATTTTTAAACATTTTTTTTTTTTAAATGAAGAAATACACTGATGCAATTTTAAGTTTACATTAGCAGAGGTCACAGGTCTGCTCTTGTGATCTTTCCTGACTCAGTCCTTTGGGAGCTGAACACTCGAGTTCACTTCAATCCACCAAAAGCACTTGAAGGAATTTCCCTTCAACAGCCCCGCTCACGGGCTTTGGATTGAAGACAGACTTAAGCGTTCAGCATCAGTCAGGGCTGGGCCCACAAGTAATTACTTCTGTGAGAATTTAAATTAAAAGATTTGGGGGGAAAAAAAAAAAAAAAATCACACAAAGGTAATATGTTAACAAAAAATAAAGGGTATTATTTTATCACAGTACTTTTTGATCTTGCAATTATCTGAGTTGAATCGCGTAGTGACTTACTGCAAGACATTCAAAGCACGTCGTTTATTTCCGGAAAACATATATTCTTGCTTTTCAAATATTTCTGTTCAAACATATATGTTTTTCAAAACATATATTCTTGGTTTTCCAATATTTTCCACAGTAGTGGAAGCTATGTTGTAAACACTGAAGCGATCATGAAACATTCCTGCCACATGCTAAGCTCGACAAAATTTTCATACGTTCATGGTCCCTCAGCAGAAGATGGCACCAGTTTAGCACCACCCTCCCTCTGACACTAACCAAACCCGATGGCTTTGCGGCTGCGCGTATGAATGGATTGAGAAATCCTTGTTGCCAAAATGCAACTGTAATTTCACAGATGCTGCTTAAAATCAGAACACTAGACCCTCACACTAAATCAGTTAGCCTTGACACCTCAAGGTCGTATTATAATTCAAATACGCCACAAGACAAAATCCCTGTGGTGGCCAAGGCATCATTTTTTTGATGAAGATGAAGGCTCAGAAGAACTTTGAATTTTTATTTTTGCTCCTCAAGCCTTTCATCTTTAACAAAATTGCATCTGCTAGAGATGACTTTCCTCTAGCACGGAACTCGAGAGCAGCAAGTCTGTCATAGAGCAAGGGTAAGACACAATTAGACAGTAATACATGGAATTGTTTGTTCTTATCACAGAAATCATCCTTTAAGCGGTGTGTTCACCATCATAATCAACAAATCTACATTCTGAGACATAAAAGGAATTTCACTGTGAAGTCACTGACAGCAGCAAAACAGAATTTGGTTTTATTTGCGTTAAAACCTGAACTTGAAAAACAATGAACCTATTGAATTTTGAGTTTTCAAAACACCATAAAAAATATTTTCTCTGTACATGTATTACTTAAGGCTGAAATAGAAGATTCAGTCCCTGCTAAACCACCAAAGAAGCTTTTGGACAGCAAATTTCCCAAGTTAATGGCCATACTTACTTGACGGCATTGTATAAGTATCTTCTTCATCTATAATCTCTGCATAGTCATCTGTCTCTGTAAAGGGAGGAATTGAAGAGTTTCGGGAAAAGCAGATGAAAACAATTCTCCAGAACAGTATTTGATTTAGCAAGGCTGAGAAGTCACAGCCCCCAACCTCAACATTGCTGGGCTGCAGTTACAATAGCATGAATAAAACTTGCTCATGCATAATTTATGGGTATGATAATGACCTCGGTGCCAATTATTCTACGTCACAGGGATGCATTCAGCAAGGAATAAAAGGATGATTCCTTTCTATTAAAAAAAGTTCAAGTTCTGTAGTTTAAACCCATCTAAACTGTTGACTTAAAAAGACAATTTAACAGCAAATTCCACTGAAGGAATGAGAAAACATTAACAACGGATTAAATTGCTTGACCTTCCAAAAAGTGTGAATAATAGTTTGCTAAGTTTTTTATGTCGAACAGACAGTAAAGATGTTCCAGGGCAGCGTCTACCTACTGTCAGTGTGGTAGGGTGAGTTATTTTCCAAGAGTCTTCTGGAGCATAAAGATCTTTTAAGTCACGTTCTTGCCTTACACCCATTTTTCTTGCATTAGCCCCAATGTTCCTTGTTTAGTGGAAGTTCACCCCAGTTTTGCCGTTGAGAATCAACATCTGATGGACAGTGTTTGAAAAGAAGCAGTTCTCAAAGTTTTCAGGAAATTGACAGCGTTATTTCTTCCTCTGCTTAAGACTTTCACGTCATCCATTCCCAAAATGGTTTAAATGGCGTCAAGTCCTATCAGACGGTTCTTCTCTCGCTCTAAAGAACTTCCATCGTGTGTAGGTCGTTTCCTAACGGTCAGATCAGTTCCTCTGAGGGTTACAAAACCTCAGCGGTGGGATAATTTTTAACTTCAAGACTGTTAAACGGGACTCACCAACTTTAACTGCATAGAGAGGTTCTCAAAATTGAGTCATTTCAAAGTGTGCCGTTTTCAGGGTTGGTTTCAGGTGATCACATATTGGGCCACCTCTAAAGGCATGATTTGCTCCCCCTTTTCCCCCATCTGCCCTGCAGCTTTATGTACATCCCTGCACCTCCCTGGTACCATTTCTAGAGGTAAAGGTTTCTGAATGGTGAATGAGACTGAGCCCTAGTGACAGTGGAAAGGAGGATGGGATGATCCTTTCTAGCAGGAGCTCTCAGTTCAACCAGCTTAAGCCAACTCTGAAACCAGAGCAAGGCTCACAAATATTGTACACATACATAAAGAAAAGGCTTAATTTTCAGACAAACTGAATATTCAACAACTAGGAAGCTACAGGCTGCCTATAATCTTTGAAGTGCAACACACTTCAGTGAGTAAATGGAGTTTTATGACCCTATCTTTGTACTATGTAAATAAAATTAAAGCTATTTTTCTTTTGAACTCCTGTAGGAATATACCATGTCTTGTAAAAAAAAGAAAAACAAACAATCGGGGAATGATGTAATTTAAATTTTTGCGAGGCAATTGCTATTTAGGACACAGTAAAACAGAGTCACCTCCTAAAAAGTCAATTAATTATAAAGATAGTGCACAATTCTCAACAGGCAGCATACCCCAGAGGCACTAATCTTTCTCTCAGTATTTTTTTTCCTCCCTACTTTATAAACGTATGTTTTTGTAGAAAATAAGCCCCAGTTTGATCTAAAAAATAAGCATTTGTTAGAAAGAAATAGTTGGTGTGACACCAATGTGATAGGGATAAATCACTCTGCTTCCTTGGAATATTGTGGTAAGATGTTTTCAATTTTTGTTAAGTGCGGTATATATGAAGCTAGTATTTGAAGATACCAGAAAGTTCTTAATCTATGTAAAAAAAATTGGACTGAATGAAAGAAGTTATACACGTATTTGAGAAGAATTTACAAAGTGTGGAACCTAGAACCGGTGCCACACTGCTCTTTAAAAATCCAAACATTTGTCACACTAGATTATGGAACAGAACTTACAAAAATGCGATCGATGGCTTGGCTCGTTCATCTCTCTATTCTAAGCTAATGAAGTTAATTCATGGTAAAAACATTATCAGAACACTGCAGGGCACTTTACATGGTTTTGCTACATTGCTCAAAACCGTCCTGCAACTAAAATGGTCTTAAATTAAATGTATGCAGTTAACTAAACAAATATTTGTTACATATTTAACGCTCTGGAGAGGAGATATAATGAGTTCAGACAGTAATTCCTCTACATGTCTGGCATTGTTTCTGGGAATTGGAGGAAAATTCAATCACGGCATTAGCATCGATGTGCTCAAAGTGCTCTGCAGCAGAGACAACTGACCTCCCTCACGTGCAGCCTTCACCCCACGGTTAGTCACATACTATGAGACTTTTACCACGTCTGCTAAGAGAGAATCCAAAACCTACGTGGAGTCTAAAGCAAAACTCAGCTAGGTGAGGCTCTCCAGGCTGCTTTACAAAGCACGTGTGATAGAAGTTCAAGAGCTCAACACTCATAACACAGCAGAAATTCCAGGAGATGTTCAATCTTCAGGGCCCTCGATAAATCTAGAAATACTGGGATTTAAAGTGAGGGCTCATTTACTGCTGCTCTCTTACACATTTTAAAACCAGCACTTAATCTTTTCACTTGTTGGGTCAACCCCAGATTCCTCTAGATGGAAAAACAAACGGGTTGCTTTTGGACAAAGACCTTGGTGGTACAGGTGAATGAGCCAATTTCAGCTTTGCTAAATCTGAATGTGTTTATTAAACAGTAGAAAAAAAACATCCTAGGACAAGAAGTCCATAACAGCTAATCCATGACCCTAACCACCCGTTTGAAATAATTCTTTTCATGATCTTTTTCCCATTTATCAAAGCCTGTAATTTATAGAAGAAGATAAGCACCACTAGAAAGCTGTGTAAGGTTAGTGTCTGAAATAGAATTTCTGAATTTATGACAGAAAGAATGTCCTTTGAGTTTTTAATGTTTAAGAAAAAAAAAGAAAACTGGGGTAGTATTATCTTTGATTTCTATCTGAAGGACAGAAAGGAGATGAGAAGTTATCACCCTCTTAATATTTTATTGGCAGGAAGGCCACAAGATGTTATCTCTATTTCTTCATATCGCTTTCCTCGGCATCCTGCTTTTTATGCCCTTTTTACCTCCTACTTACAACAATAAAGATACATATGCTATCAGTAGTAATAGTTTGATTCTTTTTCCAACATCCGATAGAATCCTTTAAAAAACTTGCTAAAAAAACCTCTTTAAAAAAAACCAAAACCCAACGTGTTTTTACACGATAGCAAGTCAGTATTTTCTAGAAAAAAAAGATTTATAAAGTCTGGATAAGTTACATATTTTGTAATAAGTTTCAAAATTTTGAAGAAAAACATTAAAATCTGTCTTTAAAATTGGCAGTTTGAGTAGCTCATGTATTCGATCTACATCAATTTAACTGGTACAGGTTCTTTTTAAGCAAGGAGCAGTAGCGAACTACAGAGCACCTTGATGCCTTCAAAGCATCACTTAGTAGACCAATTTCTCATGTGTTACATCCATCAATCTCACCCATTGACCAACAAAAAGTTCTGTGATACAACCATTGCAATCCAACGGGATGGACACTCTTGCAAGCCTAGAAAGCTTCTCAGCATCATGCCAGACCTCTCATTGCAAGCGCATGCAACACCACATCCCTCTGTTTGAAATCTTTGTCCATCCCAGTTTAGCAGAACGGGTTAGTTGTGCAGCCTGGGAAGCACAGGATTTATCGGCTAAGGGTCCAAAGCTTTTTAACACTGAAATCCGGATCAAATTGATTACGGAAATGTGCGTTAAGTGGTGTATGGATAGAAGAGTCGCATATTGCACGTTAGTAACACACAGACTAGAAAACATATTACCGTCCCCACTAATTTCATCTGCAGATCCAGGTGGCATGCAAGGAAAGAGAAAAACAGAGGGGGAGAGAGAAGGGACAGAGAAGGGGGAGGGGAAAATAGACTATTAAATTCATGAGTAATCCAAAAGTATTCAGACTGCAGTTATATTATATACCTGACTCAAGAGAAACCAGAAAAGTAGCAGAATTTCAGCCTTCTCACCTAAAACCCAAGGGACGTTCTAAGAAGCTTGTATGATGAAACAGAGTTTACGACTTTCAAACACAAATTTACACAAAAAATTAAATTTGGGAGTGGAACTATTTTCACAAATTGTTAAGAAATGCCAATTTCTGGCTTAAGTCAACACTTCACTACCAAATAGATCTCCTACAGCCAGATGAGTCAGTCCAATTTGACTTTCTACACACACTTAGGACTTTGGATAACTAGAGTTGGTGTTCACCCTTCCAAAGGAGATGCACTCCTGTGCTATCACTAAGACATGAGTAAGAAATGGAACCGTCTAAGTATTAATTATACAGAGCATAGAGCAGTTACACAAAGCTGAAATTGAAACGAATGGCAAACGGAGCAACTCGACTGGGAAGCTGGTCAAACGAGCACCATTTTCCACATTTATGGTAGCAGCCCTGTTCCACACCGATAGTCACAGCACAAGCTAATGCACTTTAGACATTATTTCTAAATAAAAGGAAAATGAGCATTAATGTTGTCAAAGTAACGCACGTATTACTCTAATTCTTCTTGCCCCTAACAAAGCCAAACTGGTCCAGACCAAGCGGTGAACCAGTATGCAGCCAAAAGCATCATTGTACTGGACGCTTCATTTAAAGTGATCTTAGCTGATGCTTCTTGTTGCTATTCTATTTCATTCACAAGCATGCTGAATCAGGGGTCCAAGAATGAAGTGAAAATATATCAACTGCAACCCCCATGGGTATAGAGGGGGCTGCAGAACCACACAAATGAAATGAAGATGTTTGTCATTGTAGAATATGACACTTAAAGTCCCCCATCAAAGCGGGGACCAGCACGCTTGTGCCACCGCATGAAAATCCAATTCAACAGGAGGGAAGGGGCGGTAGAAATTTCACGAAATTATTCTTGGAACTCTGTTTACCTGAGGCTACGGTAGTCAAAAGAACAGTAAGTGTGTTAGGATATTCAGCTTTGGAGTTAATAAGGCAGCCCTACACAAAGAGCAGTGCAGTACCCTTAGGCGGCGGCTCATGGGAACAGAAGACGAAAGGGAGAAAGCGTCTAGCTTTCTTTACTTTATGCTGACAGTGATTGACTCCTTTACAAAGAGGCAAGAAAAAGGAAAGAGAAAAAACAGAAACAAATTATTTGGAAATAAAAGAAAAGAGACTGGAGAGAACTTCTACAACGAACGAACACTACAGGTTCACATTACAATTCTCTATACACAAATAAATAAACGAATGTGGTTGAGACTCTAAAGCACAGCTGCTATTTGCCTTCAAATTTGATTCTAAAGCGAAGTTATTCTTATTTCCATTTTTAAAAGTGAGACTACAATCTATTAAAAAGCTTTTGCCAACTATATATACCACCCATTGACAACATAAAGAACATTGTCCATCCCAGAGGCGCAACCTGCTTTTGCAAGCTCCCCACCCAAGTTCTACAAGACAGTGCTATAACTACATCCTGATTTAAGTGGTGGTCACCAGACTTGGACATGGACATATTGATTTTCTGGACCCTTAAAAGAACACAAAACAAGAATTTCACATAGCAGGGTTACATAGAACAAGGAAAAAAATCAGTTTCTCTGTCCCACTGAAATACAGCACTCGTATAGTTTATGGTGTCAAATCTGCCGCTGGAGTTTTGTCCCCGGTGCAGACCAGTCTTGCCAACTCATACTGGAACTCAGCGAGTATCCCTGAGCAAACATTCCATGCTGCTGTCCTCGCTGCCCCCTTTCCTAGTCACCCTACCACATTTAATTAGCAAAGCACTTATCAGGAGGAGAGAGATATTTTGAGCAGGGGAAAACAGAAAGAAGCCACAACTGATTTCACAAGGTGAGGAAGGGGAACACAAGATGACACCAAGAACCTGAGGACAGCTGCTCCTTTTACTCCTCTTATAACCTGCTCGCTTCTCTCTGCTTTCCTCTTTTCCCTCCTCCATCTCAGGAAAAGTGAGAGATGCTTTAAAAAGCCAGTCAACTGAACACCCACCCCTTGCTGCTGGTAGTCCTTCACAGTCAGAACTCAAGAGTGAGGTCCAGCACCTCGAGTTATACAGGTGTTAGAAGCCCAGTAGCACGGAAGCAGCATACTGGCACATATCAGTCAGTGGTGGAAGGAGTGGAAGAAGGGTGGAAAAGGACATTTACCTTTGAATAAAAATAACTTCACATTTTTCATAGATTCCGGGACCCTAAGAACCATCAAAGCAGCCATTTTTCCACAAAAGCGCCATCTCAGACCCAGTTGTGTGGTTTTTAGTGGACAGATTTTAAGAGATAATGTGCAGAATTTTTTTTTAAAGGTGTATTAAGTGTGTTCAATCACTATCTAATCTAGAGGCTTCATGTTGAATGTCACTCATGCAAATCTCATGGGTAACACACTGCTACGTACAACCCATGCTCTGCGAAGAGGGCAATTTTCATCCGAAGTTAAAACAAGTGGGTGAGATTCATCACTGTATCCCAAACAACAAAAAAGTACTGGGCTGATTAAACAAGCAGGAATCATTTATCAATGGTGAAAATGGACATGCCACTGAAAATGGCAGAACATTCATCAAATTCAAGGCTAAAAACTAAAAAGAGATGCAAGGAGAGGGCAAAACTGTTGAATAAGTCAGTGTATCAGCATCTCCACGTCACTGCAATCCTGGGGACTTACCTTCCTAACATCACACAGCGCACTTTTCGGCGCTATTATTCTAACCCAAACCTGAGGTAACATTCATAAGAACCTTTAGACGTAGCATGAAAGAAAAGAAAAAAAAAACCACTACAGCTATTTTAAGACACCAGTGAAAAGGTACTGAAATTAGAATAAAGGAATGCGATACTCCGTACTGAAATGGAAGAACAGGTATAGAGTCACTGGGAGCAATGCAAGCCATCTAAAAGGGAAGAGATCTTTCAACTCTTGACCTGTCTGCTCAGGCTACAAAGCTAATTTAAGCCTGAAATGCTGTCCACTCTTCCATTGACACGTGGGTAGCAGAAGCTGCCTGAAACCCGAGTAACCTATTTCATATGAAAAGCACATCGAAATGACAAAGGTGGTTTTCATTCATCATGCACACATCCTGATGCCCTGTGATATGCACTCCAACTCATCTTCTACCACGTCAGACTTGGCCTTTCTGATTTATTGTCTAAAGTTTGTTCAACTGTTCTGCCAGGCTAAATGGAAGACGAGCAGTCTGGTCTAAAACTTAGCACATCTTCAAGTCTAGCTACAAAAGAAAGTTTGTTTAGGTAGAGCTGATTGATTATTTAGGTAAGAGTTGATTAATTTAAAAACCAAAAAGACATTCCAAGACTCTTCCAGGAGCCTGGAGAGTATGTGCTTGAAATGAATACTACTCAGAAGGATTTCTACCATTCCACAGTTGCTTCCAGCCAGGGTATCACTGGTGTCTACCAAAATGCCCATAAAGCTCAGAAATGCTGCTGAAGACTTCACTGGAATTACTTTTTTATTTAGTCCCTCTACACAATACTAAATATTGACTAAAATAGTTGTGTCTAAAAAGGACAAATCACTTGCTATGCAACAGAGTGTGTTCAAAAGGAAGCAACCAGGCTAGAGGGCAATTACTACTGGAGCTCCTCTTAGGACCCTACGAGTAGATAACCAACACTGGAAGGTTGAAACCGAATGTCCCATTCTATTTCAGTCATACCTTCCTGCACCGTCCTGAGGAAAACCCTAAATCTGTAGAAGGAATAGATCTATTTGTTTTCAAACTTTTGAAAGAAGAAGAGCACCATGCAGTTGCCACATTCAGGATGTTTCCACATAAACAACAAACCCCCAAGCCTACTACTGCATGGAACATTTTTTTAGTCATACTACAGTGCCACTACTAGCAAAGCAAAAGCGTCTGCTCAAATCGCACGAATGGATCACAAAGGAGGAGAGTAGGAGGGGAAGAACTCTTGAACTAATGACAGAGACTGAGGAAATCGAGGCAGTAACTTCCCAGGCACTGATACAGAGAAAATCTGTGTAGTCTGTCTCTACGCTTCATTCTGGTCTTCTTGTGCATGGTAGGAAGCATTTTAGTCAGTCTAAAATATAAAAAAATAACAGCACCAGTCTATTCAACTGTCAGGGGAATCTGAAACACTGTAATTTATTAACATTAAGGGTATATTTATCTATATTATCTTATTAATCAGCAGAACAGCTGGCAAGCTAAGCAGCAAGTAACTCCCTTTGTGAGCTTGGAGACCAATGCCTGGCTCAAGGTTTGCCAAATTCATCTGCAATAAACCTTAGGCTTGAATGTCTCCTGGTCCCGTGACCACAGGGCAGAGCTACAGCTGTGCAGAGCCTTTACAGTCCCCTAATTACCTGTGTAATTATATATATAATTGCTACCTAATTTATGCTATGACTTTGTTGGTTTTTTACGTTAGTTTATGCTAGTCCTTCTTTTCAGAAGGAGTGGGCTGTAGAGTACGACATAACTGAGCTAGCAGACAGCCGTAAGCACTCAAGATAATACAATTTTTCATCTTAAAAATTTACTTGCCATTTTCAGCGCTGCTTTTTTGAAATGACTCGAGAAAATGAATGTGAAAAAACTTCACAGCCTCAAGCAGAGAACACCTTTTTCCCCTCCTGACTAACTCAAGTGGAACTCGGAAATTCAAAGCCTAGACAAGGAACTCTTTCAGAGTCAAGCAGAGGGCAGACGTTCATTTTGAGCGCGGGATCACGACACAGAGCACACACTGTGCTCTGCAAGCAGAAACGAGCAAATAAAATCTTATCTGTCTTTCCATCCTTGCTCACAGCTTTGTGATGAGCCCTCATCATTATGATAATATATGTGATTAGCCTATCCACATTGAGGTCGCTCTGTATGCTCGCATCTCCTTCATTTAGAAGATTTTTAACTGTAATACTGAAATCAGGTGAATACCTTCAGTGGGTTTTTTCTCTGCTCTTTGTTGCGTTTTGACACCTGGCTCCTGCTAGATTTCAGCTTGTCCTCAGTAATCTACTGGAAGTCTCTCTCACAGACAAACTGTACCATCTAATTTTTTTGTGCATGCTAACACTTCACTTCAACCATGCCTATCTCGTTCAAAAGATTTTTTTTTTAAATTCAAATTGAAATTTCAGTTAAGTGGCAACGACTTCAAACTCAGGATCTGCTCATCGGCAGCACCTCAGAGCAGAACCCTCAGGCCACTTCACTGCCACGATCAGGAGTTAACCACAGTATGTGATTTCACTGATATTTATACTATAAATCTGTGATTTTAAGGCAGAACCAGGGAACGTGCTGAGAAGATCCTCTTTCTGGATGCTAAGATCCTGCGGTTCCTTCAAGAAAGCTCTCTCCAAGAGACTGAATTTCTCCTCTGCATGTTAGTGGGTAGCTCTAAACCCTGAGGTGCAGTTATAATTTCTTACAGAGTCACTGTAAGCAAACCATTTTTCCTTTCGTTCCTCTATAGAGAGGCACTACTAGAAACCTATGCCATCATATTACCGTGCGCTTAGAGCTACACCCCTTTTGCCTTTTAAATGCTGCTTGTGTTAGTAACAGCGGCCACGCCAGCTAGCCAACAAGATGACAAACTTCTTTTTAAGATACCTATTTCCCTATTGAAGGCGTGAGTCCTTGGGTGTGTTTCTTAGATGACTGCCTAAACATCTGCAGCAGTGACCATGTTTTTAAACACCTTTTAATTTCCTTCACCATATACTAAAGCTGCAAACCCAGAACTCGCTTTGAACCAAGCGGGGCCTAAAAACTCCCTTGAGGCACATCTTGTGCTGGCTCCTGCAGAACGGCTCATCTGCCTTCTTGTCATCCTTCCATGACAGCTCCCTCCCCACAAACACGCTACTTTATTCAGCAGTACCTGAGCAGCCGAATGCCAAGAGTGGCTGCTTAGAATCAGAGAATCATTTAGCTTGGAAAAGACCCTTAGGATCATCAAACCCAACCATAAACTGCCAAGAACCTGACACTGCCAAGACTCGTTCAATACTCTGCTTGTTCAACACTCACTGGAAAAAGTGGGTCTGAAATGTCATATTCTCTAGCACTGCGTATAAAGTAATGTTTGAGCTATGACTAAAAAAATGTACGTCCCCAGAATTCTCTCATGCAAAGGAGACGCAGCGATCAGCCAAGGGATGCAAAAGTGTATTTATTCTTCCTAGTCATATTTATACAAGTGAGGATGGGGCAGAAGAAACCAAAGAACTCTCTGTCAGAAAGAATTTATGCAAGAAGGGAGCCAGCAAAGTACGGCTTTATTAATGTAATTTTATGAAGAACTTTTTATAATATATAATTGACT